>CANXYC010512261.1:0-15204 GCA_948193065.1 Aleurites moluccanus
TGATTATGTTCTTGAAATAAATGTTTCCCCTAAATTTTACATTGATATAAGTATATATAGGCATTCCTTTCTACTACATGTTCATATCTTACTGAGTTGAAGGCTCACTCCTCTTCTGTGGATTTCAGGTGATAGTTTAGCTCGTGAGGGAGCTAGCAGAGAAGATCAAGCTTCTTGACTTATTCTCTCCAAGAAGTTTCATTGTAATTATTCTTTTGAGATATCTTGTATAATTATTAATGGTATTGTGATATAATATATATTGGAGTATATTCTAGAGCTCCGTAGCTAGTCTTTTGGGAATACTAGAATATTTTGATGTATGAATAATATCCTTTGGATACTCTTGTTCCTCTTCGATGAGAGATGTCTTCTTTTGATCATTAAGGAACAAGAGAAAGATATGGAATGATATAGAAGGATGTATTTGATTTCGTTTGATTATATGTTTGAATATGGAAATTTTATGGTAAAAGGTGATGTTATAATCTATTTGGCATTAATGAGAATTGTGATCTGTGAGTTCTACGGGTTTACGGTGGCCTTAAGCCTACCCTTGCCCTAGGACCGTCGCACCACTGGAGTTGGGGTGTGACACGGCTGGGCTCCCAAAGTACACAATGGACCAATGAATTTACTCTCATTGGGAAGAGCGTTCTATCCATGGGTCATGGGTTTCAAAATCATAAGGAGCATATTGGTCGCAAGACCATTATCATATAACATCATTCAAATCGGGTTTATAAGCAAGAACATATGAACTTGATCCAAGAATATTGATCAAGCCATTCACATAGTTCAAGTATATAAATATATGCAAAAAGGATAATCAATATAAGAATATTTTGGTCATTTTAATTCCAAGGAATAATAGTCAAATAGAATGTTCATACTTACCTCTTATATAAATTTCTCTTAAATTCCTCTTAGAAATCTGCTCACTTTAATTCCTCAATCAATTTCGAATTTCTTCTCCTAAGAAATTCCCCAAATATACAAAAATTAGGATTTCTCCAAACCAATAATATTCAACATGATTTTTCTAATAATTAATTATCTTAGAATCCCTATTCTTAATTCTCAGCAACAATTTCATTTATCTCTTAAAGAAAAACTGCATTTAATTTGCATTAAATTTTCGGAGTTACTGTTCATGGCAGTCTCAACCTCCAAATTTCTCTTACATTAATTATCATTAATAACTTCATATCACTAGAAATAAATTCTATATATATCCAAAATTAATTACCAAAATTAATTATCCTAACCCACAGACTTAAATAAATCCAAAGAAAATAACTTAGGAAGAAAATTTACCTTATTTCCTTCAAACTGAGATTCCTGCAAATACTGCTCAAATTTGATGATTCTGCATTAATATAGACTAATCTAGAAGTCTATTGTATTAATCTGAGTATTAATGCCTTATATAAGAAATGAAAATATTCTGAGAAAAGACTGAAATTAAACGAAGGAAGAAAGAAAGAAAATCGTGGAATGCTACTGGGGTTCACTAGGTTTAAATAGATACTGCCCCAGAAATACGCTAGTCAGCTCGCCTCGCCAGACCTACCTCAGCAAAGCTACCTCGCCTAACCAGCTAGCTAATCCCACTTTGCATTCCCAGCTCGCACTTGCCAGCCTGGCAATCTTGATCCGGCAATGCTACCTCGTACATTCCAGTTCACATATGCTACCTCGCATATGCTGCCTCGTCATACTCTCCTCGCAACTTTTCCTAGCATATGCCACCTCGGTAATGCTTTTTTGCCTTTTCGCCTCTTCGCTTCTTCGCAAACTGCCACTTTGCACTTTCCCTCTTCGCACAATGCCTCTTCGCATAATGCCTCTTCACCAAATCCTCTTCGCCAAAGCTCTTCACCTTAGCTCTTCGCCTTTCCTCTTCGCCTTTTCTCTTCGCCAAAGCTCTTCGCCTTTCTTCTTCGCCTATTGCCACTTCGGCAACCTCACTTCACTACTTCGCCATCACGCCACTTCTTATTTCCAATTTGCAAAATGCCTCCTTGCATTTTGCTGGCTCGCCATAACAAATTCTTTTAAGTTAAACTCTTGCCTGAACATCCCCCCACTTAGCCAGCTCGCAAATGAGCTACAAATATCCAAACTCACTAATTCTTTTTTTCACTTAAAATTAACATGCAGGAGCACAACCTATCAAAATTTCAAATGAAAATATTCAACACACAGACCATAGTGACCCTCCAAAAAGTCACCCAGACTCCTGCCCCAAAATCTAACTGAACAACCCTGATACAAATCACTCTCCACTGAGATATACTTATCCAAAAATTCTGAAATTTTACATCCATCTTCAAAACACACAAAGGAACATTTTTTATGTTTACAATTTCAGCTAATTCTACCTCAGACATTCCCAGTAATTCCAAACAGACATTGCATCCTTGCAAAAACTCTCAACCATACCAGCCTTACTCAAATAGACACAACTCATCACATATACAGAATTTTGCCAAACCATTTTATAGAATTATAGCTAAGATATAAATTAACAACTTTTATGTTTTACACTTTATCAAACTATACCTTTAAGACCATACAATTATCATCACAAAAATCCTGCAACATCCAAAACAAAAATTTCCTGAAATTCTCAACATTCTCATTAAATTTTTAATAGGTTCTCTAAACATACAAAATCAATAAAAATACTACAAAATGGCAGATATTATAACAATTCATCTACTTTATAAACATAAATAAATAGAGAGCAAAAGCGGAAAACTTGGTTTTGTTAGATAAGCTATGATAATTACATCTTCTTCAAATTTGATGGCTACATATAAAGGTATTTCAAATCATGCATATTATAAAATATCCAATTTAAATGATCCTAAATTATGTACATTAAATCGGATAAATTTAATATGTGGTATCAGAGCATGGTTCTTCTAAATTAGATATACTCATGTGAAATATTTTTTGCATAAAAGATTTCAAACAATTGCTGAAGAAAACTTTTTATAGATAAACAAAAATTGTTAATTTGTTTACTGTTTACAAATTCATATATATTAATTAATTAAAATTCCTAATCTATAATTTTTATTTATTACGGAAATCATTGCATAATTATAGTTCCATTAATTAATATTGTTGAATGCACAAATCATACAATCAGTGAGTAATTTTATACAAAGTAATGATCAATTTAATGATTTGGCAAAGGACCAAATGGTGAACAGTGCCTGTTTTATTTGCAATATATATATATATAACTCCATTTTTTGCTACTGGAATTTTTGTTCCGTGAAATCATGACATTTGGCTCATAATTAATTTGATTTTGACAGTAGCCAATGTATATAACATGTTTATATATTGTTTAGTAGCCTATTTATATATATATGTTTTATGATCTACTTATATATGTATATATATATAATCGATTTTAATTTATGTTATTAAAAGACGTCAACAGTAGCATATAATATACTGTGATACAGTGGCATATAATATTCTTATTAATATCCTTATAGCCCTATGAATTATATTGAAACAATTATACATATGGTTGTAATTTATTTGGTGATCTTGATTATTGTATATGTTTGATGAGCATATAAACAGTAATCTATTTATGCAATTTAGGTACATATATTATATATAATCATACAAGTTGTTGTTGGACTTATATATAGATTTATATCTGTGGAATTTATATATACAGTGAATAGATTTATGATATATAAATTGAATGATGAATAAATGATATTTTAATAATGATGATGCATCAATGAAAATAAATGGAATATTGAAACACTAATTAATGTTATGTGAATCAAATTGATTAAAATTTTATTTGGTTGCATTTATCAATTTTTCGCATTATTATTTTACAAATGCATCATTAAAATAAAATTTGTTAATTTATGCATGAATTATATTTATTGTTTGTTAGTCATCAAAGTGGCCAAACTATTATGATAACATACATAAAATAAAGAAAGTTCAATTATTCATATTATTTGATGAAATGCCTATGATTGCTGAAATTGGATAAATTGATGTTTACTACTTTGTGGTCTAATAATTCACCCAAAGGTGGATTAATTATTCTATGAAATAGTGAACATAATTGAAGTAAATTAATATTTTTAATAAGATATATTTGTATATCCAAAGATGACATGTGTGTTTGATTGAAAATTATTATTTACTATAATTGATTATTATTGACATTTAAATTATGATAGTGTGCTTTAGTATTTACCCAAAGGTGAACTATAGTATATATTTTTATTTTGAATATGTAATCAATTAATGTGTGCTTTATTTGTTATGTTTTGCAGTTATTGCAATTAACTCGCATGCATCATATGTTGTTGTGTTTAATTAGATGAACTTCTCAGAATGAAGAGAGCAAATTAATTTCCACTTAGGTGTTCTGGATCTCGATTTAGCTCTCCTTGAAGAAAAACCTGCTGCTATTACTGATACAAGCAGTGAGGCAGAGAAGTCACATTATGCTGCATGGGAAAGAAGCAATAGATTATGCTTAAAGTTTTTGCGAATGACAATTGCTAACAACATTAAGACTACCATTCCACAAACTGAGAATGCTAAGGAATATATAAGTTTTGTGGAAGAAAGATTCCGTTCTGCTGACAAATCATTCGCTGGTACACTAATGGCTGAGCTTACGACCATGAAGTACAATGGGTCAATAAGCATGCAACAACATATCATCGAGATGACGAACATTGTTGCAAGGCTTAAGACATTAGGTTTAGCGGTAAAGGACTCATTTTTGGTTCAGTTTGTTATGAACTCCTTGCCTTCTGAATATGGGCCATTTCAACTTAATTACAACACTATAAAAGATAAGTGGAATGTTAATGAATTGGCCAGTAGGCTCGTGCAAGAGGAAGCAAGACTTAAGAGTCAAAAGAGTCACTCTGTTAACCTAGTAGAAAAAGGAGCTGCTAAAGGAAACAAAGCCAGAAGGTTCAAGAAAAAGAAAGGGTCTGCTAATGATTCTCAGGCTGAAAAGAAGGAACAAATGACAGATAGGTGTCGTTTTTACAAGAAAACAGGACATTATCAGAAAGATTGTCATAAACGAAGAGTTTGGTTCGAAAAGAAAGGTATTCTCAATACTTTTGTATGTTATGAATCAAATTTAAGAGAAGTTCCTAATAATACTTGGTGGCTAGATTATTTTGCTTCAACTTATGTTATTAATACTTTGCAGGGATTCCTTACGATCCGAACTACAAACCCAAGAAGTGATTTTCTATTTATGGGGAACCGTATGAAGGCTCCAGTTGAAGGCATAGGCACTTATAGACTGGTCTTAGACACTAGATATCAGTTGGACCTTTATGATACTTTCTATGTACCTTCCATTTCTAGAAATCTTATTTCTTTAGGAAAGTTGGACAAATGTGATTTTTCTGTTAATTTTGGTTCAGGATGCTTTTCTTTATATAAAGATTCTATCCTTTATGGATCAGGTTTTCTTATTGATGGTTTATATAGAATAAAACTTAATAATGTTTTTGTTGAATCTTTACATGTTACACATAGTATTATTGGTTAATAAAGCATGCTTAATGAAAACTCTGCTTATTTGTGGCATGAACGTTTGGGTCATATATCCAAAGAAAGAATTGAAAGATTGGTAAAGAATGAGATTTTAAAAAAATCTAAATTTTACTGATTTTGGAACTTGTTTGAATTGTATAAAGGGAAAGCAAACAAAGCATACCAAGAAAGGAGCCACGAAAAGAACACAACTTCTTGAAATTATACACACTAATATATGTGGACTTTTTGATGTTCCATCCTTAAATGGAGAAAAGTATTTCATAACCTTTATTGATGATTATTCTCGTTATGGATATATCTATCTACTTAAGGAAAAGTCTCAAACTGTAGATGTTTTGGAAATATTCCTAAATGAGGTTGAGAGACAATTAGATAGAAAAGTGGAAATCATAAGATTTGATAGAGGTGGTGAATATTATGGAAAATATGATGAATCAGGACAATGTCCTGGTCCATTTGCTAAAGTCCTAAAAAAAATGGCATTTGTGCATAGTACACTATACCAGGTACACCTCAACAAAATGGTGTAGCAGAAAGGCGAAATCAGACTTTAATGGATATGGTTAGGAGCATGATGAGTAATTGCTCCTTACCTAAATTCTTATGGATGCATGCACTAAAAACTGTTGCTTATATATTAAATACAGTTCCAACTAAAGTGGTTCAAAAGACACCTTTTGAATTGTGGACGGGAAGGAAACCAAGTTTAAGGCACCTGCATATTTGGGGTTGCCCTGCGGAAGCAAGAGTGTATAATCCACAAGAGAAAAAGTTGGATTCTCGAACTGTAAGTGGATACTTTATTGATTATCCTGAGAAATCCAAAGGGTACAGATTTTACTGTCCAAACCATAGTCCAAGAATAGTTGAAACTAGTAATGCTAAATTCCTTGAAAATGATGAAATTAGTGGAAGTGTAGAACGTCAAGTTGTGGAAATAAACGAGATAAGGGTGAATGTTCCTTTATCTATTATTAATCCAAAATCCACAATTGACATTAATGTTAGACCAAACCTTGTGGAACAAGACAATAATGTTGGGCAACATTTAATTGATGATACACCTCCACAGTCTGACATCGAAACCTATAACGATCAAGGATCCGATATTCGACCTAATGAAGAAATATCAATTACAAATGAACCACAAGGGATACCATTAAGAAGATCTCAAAGAGAACAAATATCAGCTATTCTGGAAGACTATGTGGTTTATTTACAAGAGTCGGACTATGATCTTGGAATTGATAAAGATCCAATTACCTTTTCACAAGCCATAGAAAGTTTAGAATCTAATAAATGGATTGATGCTATGAAGGAAGAGTTAAAATCCATGGAACAAAATAAAGTTTGGGATCTCGTTGAATTACTTGAAGAATGTAAGTGAGTCGGTTGTAAATGGGTCTTTAAGACCAAACGCAACTCAAAAGGCAAGATAGAACGATATAAAGCTAGACTTATTGCCAAGGGTTATACTCAGAAAGATGACATTGATTATACAGAGACATTCTATCCTGTATCTAAGAAAGATTCATTAAGAATAATTATGGCATTGGTGGCTTAATATGATTTAGAGTAACACCAAATGGATGTGAAAACTGCCTTTCTAAATGGAGATCTAAAGGAAGAAAATTATATGGAACAACCCGAGAGTTTTTCCATAGGAAGCAAAGGTCAATTGGTGTGTAAACTTAAGAAATCAATATATGGACTGAAACAAGCTTCTCGACAATGGTATATTAAGTTCAATACCATTATTACGTCTTTTGGTTTTAAAGAAAACATAGTAGATTGTTGTATATACCAAAAGATCAGTGGGAGTAAGTTCATATTTTTGGTTTTATATGTTGATGATATTTTGCTTGCAGCAAATGATTTAAGTATATTGCGTGAGACTAAAGATTTTCTCTTTGAGAATTTTGAGACGAAAGATATGGGAGAAGCTTCATATGTAATTGGAATAGAAATATTCCGGAAAAAATCAAAAGGAATTATAGGCTTATCTCAGAAAGCATATATCAATAAAATTCTCGAGAAATTTAATATGAGTAAATGTTCACCTGGGGTTGTACCAATTCAAAAGGGTGATAAATTTAGTCTTATGCAATGTCCAAAGAATGAATTGGAACGAAAAGAAATGGAATCAATTCCTTATGCCTCTGTTGTTGGAAGTTTAATGTACCTACAAACCTGTATGAGACTAGATATAAGTTGTGCAGTTGGAATGTTGGGTAGGAATCAAAGTAATCCTGGAATTGATCGTTGGAAAGTTGCAAAGAAAGTTTTAAGGTACCTGCAATGAACAAAAAATTACATGCTCACATATAAGAGATCCAATCAACTAAAGGTAGTTGGATACACAGATTCAGACTTTGCTGGATGTCTTGACAGTAGAAAATCCACTTTTGGTTATATGTTTCTATTAGCTGAAGGAGCAGTTTCATGGAAAAGTGCAAAACAACCTGTCATTGCTTCATCTACGATGGAAGCAGAATTTATAGCTTGTTTTGAAGCTATAGTTCATGCCTTATGGATGCAGAATTTTATTTCAGGACTTAGGGTCATCGACACCATGACCAAGCTGCTGAAAATTTATTGTGTTAACTCCGCTGCAGTATTCTTCTCCAAGAATGACAAATATTCTAGAGGTGCCAAACATATGGAATTAAAGTATTTTGCCGTTAAGGAGGAGGTTCAGAAACAAACAGTGTCTATTCAGCACATTAGTACTGACCTTATGATTGCTAACCCATTAACGAAGGGTTTATAACCCAAGCTATTTAAGGAACATGTTCTTAGGATGGGTCTTGATTGTAATGATGTTTTATAGTGACACTTTGAGCTCAATACTATGTTTCTGATACTATTATGTTTTTCTGGTTCTATGATGTAGTATATACATTATTGTTTAATGTGTAATAAGAAAAGACTTAACAAGTTATTATTATGGACCATAATGAAATTCAATGATTCATTAAAAGGCCTAATATATTAAGTCGTAGGTATTGTAGTATATGGAAGGGATTGTTTTACAAATTAGAACATGACCGCCATAACTCATATTGGCCAACTTTTATATTTTGGTATTATGATGGGATATAATATTAATTTTCATTATAAAGATTTTAAACAAGCCAAGTGGGAGAATATAAGATAAATAAATAATTATCTTTAAATGGCTTATTTAAAATAGGAAGTTAATTAAGTTATAATCCCAATATCCCATAATCCCATATTTTTAGGAGCCTTATCCTTTCATTGATGGATATGATAGGATGGTGGTTATTAAATTAAAATATGATAGAACTGGATCCTCCACTTCCTCTCATCAATTTTACGGTAATCCATCTACTCTGTAAACATAAAGAAATAGAGAGCAAAAGTGAGAAATTTGGTTTTGCTAGATAAGCTACGATAATGACAACTTCTTCAAGTTTGATGGATACAGATAGATGTATTTTAAATCATATTTATTATAAAATATCCAATTTAAACGATTTTAAATTATGTATGTTAAATCGGATAAATTTAACATTGTGCTCTTTGAACTAATAATTTTTTTTTTTCTAATATTGCGTTTTGTTTTATGCTGTGAATAGTTGGTATTGAGAATCTTACATGTTAAGAATGTTTTCACGACTCATTTCCTTGTTTTATGAATTTTTTTTTTTTTTTTTTTTTCTCATTTGATGTCCAATAACCAAGTGATGTTTAAGCTTGTCAGTTATGTTTCAGATTTCGAATGTCAACTTGTTAATGTCGCCTAAAAATGAAATAATCTACTGAATCTTATGTCCTGCCAATTTCCTTTTATAGTTAGCTTTTTAATATTTGAGATGTTATTGCTATTATAGAATAATCTTATGTCCTGACAATGAAATAATAAGAAGAATGAAAAAGCAAAAAAATCGTGGAAAGGGTTAAAGATTTGTGAAATATTTTTTTTTTAATTGTTTACTAATGAAATAAATAAAAAAATTAAATGGGTAGATATGCAAAATAAAAATAAAAAAAAAAAATTAAATGGGTAGATATGCAATATCAAAAAAGAATATTTTATAAAAGAAAGGTGTATTATTTTACATTTAAGAGAGAGATTGCAAAGTTATTTGCAATTAAATTTAACATAAATCAAAGGCTAAAAAGAGTGTAAAACTTCTAGTTTTACACTTGTGGAATTGGATCCCTTCTTATATATATATATATATATAAGTCGGCCCAAACCCAAAAAATGTTGCTTGCTAGTTGATGCTCTTGCTTTCCAATAATTAAAGTAACTCCACAAATTACAATACCTGGTTTGCTCTTATATTTGGGAATGTTTGTATTGAGATATCTCATATTGAAATATTATAAAAATAAATATTAATATATAATCAAATAGTGATCCTTATCATATTGGTTTGATTCAAATTTTTATAGTTAAGGTGATCTAACCTAGAATATTACTACATAACTAACTCTCTCTAAATTGCCTAAATTGCCCCTCTAATAAATCACTTCATGGTATCAGAGCGAGTTTCTATCCTGATTTACCAATGGGCTGGTAATCAAACTACCAAATTGAATTACCAATTACTTGTGCACTGGTAACCCATCAAACTATCAATTGAATTACCAATTACTTGTGAACTGGTAATCTATCAAACTACCAATTGAATTACCTACTTGAATTGTCAAGTGGTAACTGGGAGGGGAGTGTTGAGATATCCCATATTGAAATATTACAAAAATAAATATCAATATATAACTAAATAGTGATCCTTACCACATTGGCTTGATTCAAGCTTTTATAGTTAAGATGATCCAACCCAAAATATTACTATATAACTCACTCTCTTTAAATTACCTAAATTGTCCCTCTAATAAATTTCTTCGTTTAGTGTTACATTTTCTTTTGGCATACATAGTCCAACACGTGCTTTTACCGTAGACCTCTTGCTGGAGTGCAAAGCCATGTATATTAGCCCTCCAACTTTTTTTTTTAATAACTTCCTAGTTCTTCACTGACCATTAGAAGGTGGAATAGTTTCTATCAGCACAAAAGCTCATTATTTCTACCACAACAGCTCCAGTAGCTTTCATGCCTTGGAATTTCTTGATCTAGGATTATCCAACTTCCAAACTATTCTCATTCTCGAACACACGAAACAAGTTTGAGTTTAGGACGTGACATATTGGTGTTTATAAACAATTTGGATGACAAGAAGTGCAGAAGTGGCTGTGATTCCTTGTGTGATCAGGAGCCTATAAACATGGAAGATGATGGTGCTTGCTTAGAAGTTAGATGTTGCCAGAGCAAACAATGGAACTCTCATGCGCAAACAACAAGCATAATAACACCACATATTTCAATCAATGTGGCTAGGGGTGCATATGATTGAGTTTGGACGGTTTTAGGGTCATTTTTCAAACCAAACCGGTAATAGCAGTTTGAAAAAATTCAAATCAAATCAAACCATGAAGAGTAATAAACTATCTCCGGTTTGGGTGGCTTAGTTTGGTTATTAATTTTGAAATTTTAATACATTATTTTTTATGTTGCATTTAAATTTAGAATAACAATAATTATTTAACTTTTAAACTATAATAAAATTGTTAATAATTTTTAAATTTCTTAATTATAAATCAAAATTGTATTATAAAAAAATAATTTTTTTATTAATTACACTATAAAGTCTAATAAATTCAAAATATAAATATCAAAATGATATAATTTATAAATATAAAATATTATGGCGGTTCAATTCGGTTTTAGCGAATTGTTTAAAATTGAATCCGTAACCAAATAATATTAGCAACCAAATAATATTATCAGTTTTTAAAATGTAATAAACCATAATCAACCATATCACTTGCAAAACCAATAGTTTTGGTTTGGATTGGATAGTTTGTACGGTTTGGTCAGTTTTTCAACCCTAAATGTGGCTATGCCATTGTTAATTGATCAAGTTGTTATCGATTGGGTCATAGACACCAAGACTTGTGCAGAGACTTCTACTGCAGATTCATCATCTCAATATTGTGTCTGGACCTAACAGTACCTTCTTTGATTCTATCAATGGCCCTGTATATCTTTCTTTTATGCAAGAAAGGGTTTTATGGGAACCCTTATCTTCCTCAAGGTTAAATATATCTAATCATTGTCCTTTTTTTTAAAAAAAATTATTATACATAATAAATGAATGATATAAATGTTTATTTAGAGATGGTCATTTGAAAATTAAAAATTCCATAATTTTTCACTCTTTTATTTAAGACAACAAATTTTGCATTCCTATTCCTTCTTTTGACGGATGAACAGTAAGGCAATACCCTTCTCGGTTATATGAATGAGAAGTAAGGCAATACCCTTCTCGGTTATATGAATGAGAAGGGAATGACTCGGTTGGTGAAAATGAATGCATTATCCGGAATTGACCGATGCATTTAAAGAAGTATATTAATTATCTAGCAGGAAAGCAAAATAGAGTTGCTTTCAAGAGTTCTTCTCCTTCTAGAGTGAAGAATGCATTAGATTTTGTGCACTCAGATCTATGTGAACCAATGTCAAAGTCATTAGTTGGTGCTCAATATTTTTTGACTTTCATTAATGACCATTCTAGGAAGACATGGGTGTACACCTTGAAGTCCAAAGATCAAGTGCTAGATATTTCAAGTAAATCCATTCCTCGGTTGAAAGATGGATTAGGAAGAAACTCAAATGCATTTGAACAAACAATGGTGGAGAATATATTGGACCATTCGACATTTATTGCAACAAGCATGGTATTGGACATCAGACAACTCCTCCAAAGATACCGCAATTAAATGGCTTGGATGAGAAGATGAATAGGATTTTGATGGAGAAAGTTAGATGCTTGCTCTCATATGTAAAGTTGCCTAAGATATTTTAGGGTGAGGCTTTATATACAATAGTACATGTATTGAATTGCTCACCTTGCATTCCTTTATAGTCTAATATTCCAAATAAAGTATAGTATGGAAAGGACGTCTCCTATGATCATCTAAAGTTATTTGGCTGCAAAGCTTTTGTTTATATACCTAAGGATAAGAGATCCTCGCTTGATGTCAAGACTTATCAGTGTATATTCAATAGTTATGGTAAAGATCAATTTGACTATCGATTTTATAATCCAGTTTATTAGGAGTCGTGATGTTGTATTTGTTAAAGGTCAAACCATTAAGGATCTTGGCAAAGTGGAAAAGAATGTTCCAAAAATCCGATAATAACTCAGTAAACTTAGAGTTAATTCCTCCAAAAGCGATGCGAAGACAAATTGGAGATGACTTTGAAAATTGCTAGCCAAACATGGTTAATGATGATGCTCCTGTCCATAATCAATCAGATGAAGATATTGATAAAGATAATTCTCAAAATCAACAACCAGTACTAAAGGCTTCTTATATTCCAATAAGGAGATCTATGATAATTAGACAAGCTTCTACTAGATACTGAAGTGATTAGTATGTGTTACTGATAGAGTAGAACTTGAGAACTTTGAAGAAGATATGATTAATTAACATAAGAAGAAATGGGTTGAAGCAATGCAAGATGAGATGAAGTCCTTACATGAGAACAAAATGTTTGAGCTGGTGAAGTTGCCAAAAGGTAAAAGAGCTTTAAAAAATAAGTGGATGTTTACGATCAAGCATGAAGAACACAGTCCTGATCCAAGATTCAACGCCAGATGGTTGTTAAGGGATTCAACCAAAGAAAAGGTATTGATTTTGATAAGATATTTTCACCAATTGTAAAAATGACGTCCATTCTTACAGTGCTTGGTTTAGCAGCAATTCTAGACTTGGAAAGTGAGCAATTAGATGAAAAAACAACATTCCTTCACGGATATTTGGAAGATGAGATATACATGGAACAACCAGAGATTTCAAGGAAAAAGGAAAAGAGGACTATGTGTGCAAATTGAAGAAAAGCCTTTATGGTTTAAAATTGACACCGAGACAATGGTATAAGAAGTTTGAGTTAGTTATAGAGGAGCAAGGTTACATGAAGACTACTTAAGATCACTGCATTTTTGTATAGAAATTATCTGATGATGATTTCATTATTTTTTTGCTCTATGTTGATTGTTCGCTAGAATGTTGACAGAATTAACAACTTGAAGAAACAATTGAGCAAGTTTTTTGCTAGGAAAGACTTAGCACAAAATAGAGTGTACATAGTTAACAACTTGAATAAATAATTGAGTAAGTTTTTTGCTATGAAAGACTTGGGACAAAATAGATTCTTAGCATAATGATTGTTAGAGAAAGAAGCGTCAAGAAATTATGATTGTCATAGGAGAAGTACATTGAGAAAGTATTTCAAAGGTTAACATGGATAAAGTGAAAACAGATCGTTATCCTCTTGCTAATCACTTTAGGCTAAGTACTAAATAATGCCCTTCGACAGATGGAGAGAAGGAAGAGATGAAAAAAAGTCTCCTATGC
Source organism: Aleurites moluccanus (assembly GCA_948193065.1). NCBI lineage: Eukaryota > Viridiplantae > Streptophyta > Magnoliopsida > Malpighiales > Euphorbiaceae > Aleurites > Aleurites moluccanus. The sequence goes on from CANXYC010512261.1 coordinate 14,041, forward strand.
TTCAGATGTTAGAAGTCTGATGTATGTCATGGTGTATACACGACCAGATATTGCTCATATAGTTAGAGTTGTGAGCCGATTCCTTTCAAACCCTAATAAGGAATATTGGGGTGAAGTGATGTCACGACCCAACTTAGGAGCCGTGACGGTCCTAGGGTACGGGTGATGCTTATGCTACTAGTACCGCGAAGAATCCAAATAACTATACTATATGGCAGGCAATTCAATAACAAGCTCAATATGGCTTGACAATTCTATAAAAATTGGGCAGCATCTCCTCTATATAAGGAGTATGCCCAGCTGAAAAACAAGCAATTAAGCACTTCCACCATATACTTCAACATCTATCTCAAGTCAAGGATCCCTCTAGATCTCCAATATCATCTCAATGTATACATCTGTATAACAGATCATATTCGTTCATATCATCACATATTTATCAATATCTTTGTATCTCAAGCTTTATCCATGCATAGCATAATACTCATATGCAACAACATAAACATTTAATCTCATACATATATATGCCCCTACATACTTTACAGTACCATGGAACCTCTATACTGTACAAATATTTACATATGCTTTTGGGACTAGAATTTATATGTCACTGAATAATACAATTCCAAGGCGAGGATAGGAGATACCTATGGAATTCGAGCCTCACTGCTGACCTGAAATGGTAACCACTGAAGGGGGTGAGTATAAAAATACTCAGTGAATCTATAAGTATAAAAATGCAGTAAATGTTCAATAAAATCATTATTGCCCATATAAGGTATGTAGAATCAATATAAGATAACAAATGAAGAATATGACCAGTAAAATCAATATAAGATAACCAGTGAAGAATATAATCAGTATCAGTATCATTATTCATATAAATATCTAGGTAACTTTCCATATAAATACTCAAATAAAATCCAGTGTACGAGTCAACGCACATATGATATAACAGGCGAGGGTCCAATGAAAAGTATTTTATATAATAAACGCACTATTGTGCAAAAATCCAGTGAACGTAAGAGGGATCAACTCTTACGGCTAGAGACATTACTACCCTCTCCAGCAAGAGTCCAATGTAAACCAGTGTGCACACAGTCGATGGATTTTCCACTATACCATCGAAATAGTCCTGTTATGATATCATATGAGTATGTCTCC
>CANXYC010512420.1:0-16487 GCA_948193065.1 Aleurites moluccanus
ATTTTTTTTACAATTTTATTTTTTTTTATATTCTATTTTGTTTTCTTTAAAAATACACTGTAAAAAACACACAAATATATATATATATATATATATATATATATATATATATATATATATATATATATATATATATATTCAGTTATTTTATTTAAATAACTGAATAACTAAACCAAAATATATCGGTTCAACCTGAATAACTTATTTTCTATTTCAATTTTATTCGGTTTAATTATTTCGATATTGAAAAGAAAATCAAAATATTCAAATCGAACTTAACCAATTTTAATATTTTTGGTATTGAATGACCAGGAAATTAAAAAAAGAAATAAAGGGTAAGAAATCGTTCAGGTCAACTTGAACTGAACCGAAACAAAACTCATAAAATCGAACCAAAATAAAAATAAAAATTTCAAAAAATTAATTGAACCGAATAAAAAATTATTCAATTTCTTTTTAAAAAATCAAATCGAATAAAAAACCTGAAATTTTTTAAAAAATAATTGAACGGAACTGAAATTTAAAAAATTGAATCAAACTGATCGATTCAAGTTGGTTCGGTTTTATTTCCTAATCAAATTTTGAAGTAACAAAAATAATAATAATAAATATCACATCAGCTCTGGCACCGAAACTCAGACCGGATTCCGGTTTCATGCTAAATTTGTCAAAAATTGAAAGTATATGTATAAAATTGCTAAAATTTTTAGTTCGTGATAAAATTGCAATTTTGTGAATAGTTCATGATTTTTTTTGTAATTAACCCAATATCTTTATATCTTCAATTTAACTTCAAACTTTAAAACTAAATAAAACCATATCAAATCTTCACAAAATAAAATAAATCATAATAAAATATATTTAAATTAACCTAAAAATATTACTAAAATAACACACATCAATTTCGCTTTACATTGAGGTGATACTTATGTATTTCGCTTTACATCATTTGACATAATCTAGCTATTTAAAAAAATAAAAATATTTAGACACTTAATGATAATATGCAAACTGTATTATTTTATGCATATCCCAATATTATATTCTTAGACTTTTAACTTACATTTTTATTCTATATTTTTAACCTATGCTTTGATATCATATTTGTCACACCTCGACTCTAGTAATATGATGATCCTAGTTCCTAGAGCATAGGTAGGTCTAAAACCACCAACCACCTGTAAAACCCTATGATTTATTGAACTCTTTAGATCAATTTGTACAATTACTAATACAACTACATTCACTCATATTAAAATTAAAATCATTTGTTTTCATTAAAATTTCATTTGTCAATTGTATATTAATGATCAACCTTTAAGCTATCATCTAAGGAAAGTCCAATAATAACTTATAAATATCAAAATGCATAATACTATCTTATTTTATATCTCTTCTCATATTAGAGGGCAATTAGAAAAAAATAGCATAACTACTATAAAATTTGCAATATAAAAGTTTTTAAAATTATACATCAATGTAGTTTCTTGTAAAAGAAGAATAACTAAGAAGTTCTATCTTTTATCTCTCTACCCGCTTCTACTATATCACTTGAAAAAAATAAATGAAAAGAACTGAGCTTTCAACTCAATCTATTATAAAACAAATCAATAGTTGGGGTTTTGGAAGGAATAACATTGAATCTTATATAACAATATCATAAGGATTAATAAACAATAACATTAATGTGCCTAAAAAAAATGTCACCAATCAGTCAATATGTAAATGACAGAAATAATACAATGAACAATGAAATGAGCAGGGCACTAACACTCCATGTAATAATGAACATATGCTTTTGGGAGGTATATGCCTAGAGCATCACAACCTTCCTAGATAGGACACTAATAATTCAGACTCTACCGGCTAAGTCAGCGATGCACATTGTCCAATGGATTTTCTCCTATTAATAAAGGAATTTTGTCAAATATGTAGTCTATGGCTCAATCATAGGGATGGTAGCGAGACAGGTATAGGGCGGGTATGTCAGGTACAGGGCGGGGCGAGGCGAGGGAGGGGCGGATTGGGTAAAACGAGTATACCCTTTTACTTGCACATCTTACAAACAAACAAATGAAGATCACAAACACAAACAATAGAATAGGGAATGTTTTATGGGGTTTATCAGTTTACAATACCATTTTTTCCAGTTAGAGAATTACTAAACATTATTATAATTTTAATTTCATGAAATCCAATTTATAATTTTTATAATATATGATAATTCTTTCTATCACATCCCCATACTTTTGCAAAATTCAGACAATCATTAACCTAAATGTTACAACTAAAAGCAATTTTGAAAAAAATAATTGCATATAAAAGAATTATGTGCAACAACAAAGAAAGAAACCAACAACATGAATGAAACCGACAAAGAATACAACAATGAAATAAATAAGTATCCAAAATGATACTACTTTTTCCAATACCATGTAGATCATAGAAACGCATGTGTCGGCACTATAAAATCAAAACAACTTAAAAAGCTTAAAACAAAATCAAATATAAAAATTAACTAGAAATTTTTTTTTTAATTAAAACTAAATAAATAAATAATAATAATAATTAAATTAAGAATCTAACTTGCCTAAACTTTGGATCTTTAGAGATTGAAGATAGTAGAAAGATTCAAAAGTTTTACAACATATTGAAGGTAGTAATCTAGTAAAGAGGTTCACAAGTTTTATAGCAGATTGAAGGTAGTAAAGACTTGAGAGAATCACAAGTTTTACAGTAGATTGAAGGTAGTAGAGAAGATGGAGATGGGTTTCTTTCTTTGTAACAAATGAGGGGCGGCCGCTTAAAGATAAGACAAGTAGATTTAATAAAATTAAGGTTTCTATATAATAATAATAATAATAATAATAATAATCGAGTCGAGTACGGGGTGGCTATATCCCTACTCTGTATCCGATTTGAATCCGTAATGGATATAAAATATAAAACTCATACCCATTTAAGCAATACATTCCCTAGGTGTAATATCTTAATGAACTAGCATTGTGCTTTTACTCTCGCTCATTCACATAATACTTTAAACATGTAAATAGTGATCAATTATTCACAAGAATTAAGCCCTAAGATAATAGATGAATTTCAATTAATTAACCAATTAATCAAATATAAATAATCATAGACAAAATCAAAACACTACATCTAAATTCTAGAATCAAGAAATTAGGCAAACATATTTGAAAATAAAATTGCAAACTTTATTGGAATAATATAATTGTTCAACATGCTAATGATAAAATAAAACAAGAACAAATAGAGTTAAGGATGAAACTCTTCTCTATTTGCCAAAATTCAATTTTAGTTGCTAGATTCTCCCATTTGAAATTTCTTCTTTCTCCCCTTGATGTTTTTCCTCTATGGTCTCCTTTAGAAAATTTTCCACAATTGAAAAATGAGACTTCTAAATGTTAAATAGCCAATTTATGCTTTATTTCTTCAAAAACCAGGTCATTAACAAAAAATCGGGTTGATTGAGATCAAAAATCGAGTATCAGTTTTTGATTTTGTGTTTTGGAAATAATTTTTTGGGCAGAAACCGTGTTGCTTGAAAAAAAAAAACCATGTCAAACCTCTTCAAAAACCAGATACCGATTTTTGAGAGCAAATTTTCTTCAAATTTATTCGATTTTTGAACCAAATATCCTCATATTTTCAATTTAACTTCAAACTTCAAAATTTAACAAAATCAAACTGAATCTTTAGAAAATAAAATAAAATCAAAACAAAATATATTTAAATTAACTAAAATAAAATAAAATAAACACACATAAGATACCCTCACACTTAAACATTTGTTTGTCCTCAAGGAAAATAAAAATTATACATAATAAGGATATTTAATTTTTTCATGCTTATATTGAATAATTTTTTCAAATCTCAAAATTAATATTCACCAATAATATATCAAAATATAACAAATTAAGTTTTCATCTTAAATGTAAAATAAATCCCATCTTAATTATGTATTAAATAATAATGCATTAAACTAATCACAAAGAAATTGTTGCACTTCGGATAGGTATATACACACTAAATATCTTTAAATGCCTCTTTCAAAAGATGTCAAATAGAATTACAAATTTCATAGGCATGTTAATGTAAACAATCTTCACTAATGAAATTCACAAATCAAGAGAGATCAATAGGACTTTACTAGGTTTGTAATGGGGTTAATAAAAGTAAATTAGCTATACAAAGAACAAGTTAAATGTACAAAAATGAAATAATCATGTCAAGTAAAATAAAATTAAAAACTTTTTAATCCATCAATTTAAATAAAGGAAATTTTTTAAAGGTTGGAGCACTTCATTTAGGCAACATTCTTCTTCAAATCTTTCTTCTTTTAAACTCAGCCATTCACCACAATAATATTCCAAGGATAAGCAAGATTTAATAATGAATTTTCTTTTTTTTTTATTCAATTTTTTTTTTTGCTTCCCCCACATTTATTTTTCAACATAGTAGTGCTTTTGATTTAACAAGAATAACATCTTTTTTTATAAACTCTTTTTAAGTGAGAACTTCAAAATTCCTTTTTTCTTATTCAAATTAGCTTTTAACAAAAAATTTAAACTTAACATTATTATCTCACAAAAAGAATAAAGTTAATAAGGTTAGGAACAAAAAGGAAAAAAAAAGTTAAAAATTAATACAAGGCTGAAAGGGGTAAACTAGGGATAAAAATTAAAATAAGGGTAGATATAAGTAATAGGCTAAACAAACAATGCCTAAATCACGTCTCTCTTTCAAAGTAAATTCAAAATTTCACCTCAAAAGTTCACAAAAATATGTTCTAAGATATGTGAGGCAAATGTAGATATAAATTGTATAGAAGCTCTTTCTAAGTAAGTATATACAATTTCAATGAAATCAATTTAATGCAAAACTAATCAAAATACAAGTTTAATAAAATAAATTTCTTATCTTAGATAGTCACTCAACTTGAAATATTTCAATAAATTATTCATAAATATTAATTATAATCTATTATTGGCATTCATCAATTATTCAACACAAACATATTTATTAATAAAAAACCAAAATTTGAAGAAAAAAAATTTATCCATCAAAACATAAAGAAACAATAAAAAATAACTGAAAAATAAAGACATACTAAAACTCCCCCCATACTTGCAATTGACATTATCCTCAATGTCAAAGAGAAAAATAAAAAGAAAGAAATACTCCCTCTTGAAGAATTTACATTTGTAAGCTTGAGGTATATTTCACTTCCTTGCTTCCTCTAAAACATTAAGAAATAATCTCAAATAATATAAGGGGTTAGTCACACAAATAAAAAAAAAAAAAATAAGAGATTTAAAGTTTAGAGTATGGGTTGCCTCCCAAGAAGTGCTTATTTAACGTCACTAGCTTGGTTATATATGAGTCTTTCTCAAGGAGGGTAATATACAAAATATATCTTCCTTATAGCTTCATAAAGATTGATTTTTGCCCAAAAGAATGAGTCATGCCATTTTTCTTTGAGTTGCCATGGAAAAATATTAAGACGAGATTTATTCAATATATTGCAATGAGGCTCATAATCTCCAAAAGCTTTCCAATGAACTCGTTTTTTTTTTTTTTTGAACCTTCTCAAAAAATTGAGATACGAAGGTAGTGACTTTGACTCCAGAGCTGGTGTATATTGAAGTAATGGTAGTAGATGTAGTTTTTCTTTTTTTTCAACTCTTCAAATGCATTCTTGCTTTGATAAGGCTCATGTGGTATAGGAATCACCAATGGAATAGCTTGTACGTAATTATCATCATCTTCTTTATTTTCCATGAGCGCCAAATAACTAGGAAGAGTTTCCTTTGGATGTTCTTTTTCAACTTCCTCTTCAATCGACTCTTCAACGTAAACTATTTCGTAGATACTATCCTTGAGAGAATATTATTTGAAAGTCTTATGCAAATTAAGCTCAACATTCTCCTTTTTGTCTTGCTTTCTTGAATTATATACTAGGTCAATTACTTCTTGTCCATCATTCAAAGAAATAGCTATACTTTGTTTATTAGAGTCCATTTCAGTTTGTCTGGGCAAATCACCTTGGGTTCTTACATTCAACGAGTTAGTCAATTGCTCAATTTGCATCTCCAACTTCTCTTTAGACTCTTCCTCTAGCTCTTTAATTATCTTTCCACCTGTCGAGAAGATAACATTAACTTGCTCTCTTAGATTTTTCTCAGTATTGCTTGGTAAAGAATTGTAATACCCTAAATCTGTATTGTTTATGTTTTGTACTTTGATTGATTTTCTTTGAATGGAATTATTTGAGTTGTGATAAATTTAGATTTTTCTATTCTATTATACTTTATTTTATGTTAGTTTAGTCTGATAAAATGTGATTTGTTGAGCATAGATAACTCTTAGAGAGAGAGTTTCATATGATAAGTTGTGTTGGATAAGTTTTGGTTAATTTAGGTTGGAGAGAAGTTGAGATATACCTCATAGCCTTCATTCACGAGCGTGAAACTTATCTTCATAGCCATGAGTTAGTCTTTATAGGCGTGAATCATATGTTCACGAGGGTGCAAAATGTTCCTGTCTGAATTTTAAATTTTCATCAGATTGCTTTCATGGGCATGATATTCATCTTCATGGGCATGAAAGGTCGATCTTCATGGGCGTGAGTCCTTTTTCACGGGCGTGAAGCGTCAAGTTCTATATATATCCGTTTATTTGTCACTTGTCTGAAAATTTCTCTCTTTTTCTCTCTTTTTTATTTCTCAACCATCAAACCCTACCGTTTGTGATTCTAGGACATTAATACCTATATTAATGCTCCATTTTGGAAGGTAAACACTTTGAGAAAAATATTGAATCATTTCAAGTCAAGATTTCTTCAAAATTTTCATTTGTGGAGAAAGAGGTATTTTCTTTATATTTCAATTTTTGTTATGATTTGAGGTTATAGGTTATTAGAATAGTTGTATATGAGTTATGGGGAGTATATTAAATATATTAATGACTATAAATTTTGGTTGTTGGAAGAATTAGGGCAAATGGTGAATAGTAATATAAATAGTATCAATTCTTTTATTTTTCCATGATTTTCTTAAAAAATGGTTAAATTAATTTTAAGAACTATCTAAATAAGTTTTAGAGAGTCTTTAATTACAAGAATTTGTTATAGATAATGTTGGGTAAAAAAAATCCTAAATTTGTGAATTTGTTGAAATGTGTTAGGCTTGGAGTTTTAAGTGCAATTAAGTTGATTTGGAGCTTGATGGAAGGTTTTGAGTTTTGGCTTGTTTGTTGCTTTATGGAGGTGAGTTATGCATATGTATTTTGTATGTATTTTCATATACATAAATATGATTTTTTTTATTAATATTCATTCTGAACATATATATAAAATTGTTAAGTTGGTAATTCTTGAACCAATGGTATTTGTTATCAATATAGCTTTATTTACATTGTTATACTTTAGAGTTGGTATTGTTACCCGTTTCTTTATAACCAACTCTCTATTATAGTATAAACCTATTATTATGGAAATTTGCTTAATTATAAGAGTCCTTGTTATAACTATTGTATCTCGAATCTAGTATGTGTATAGTCAGAACGCCTTCCTAATGAGAAAAAATCATAGGATTATGTGCACCTATGAGTTGACTGATAAAGTCAAAGTATCAGGGTCCTTCTTAGAGGGACAAAGTTTCTCTGGGCATGTGTTAGCTCAAACACATATATTCTGTAAAGAGATCATAGTACTTTTGTTCTGTTATGGATGTTATTAGACTCATGTTCTGTTTATGTTGTTTTGACATTTACATTATTTACATATATATATATAATGTGTCATTTCTTGTAGGCACTTTTGACTTCTAATTTCTGAATTTTGTATTATGATATTCTATTTTTTATTCAGCTTCTAATATGTATATGACTTTTGATTATCTGTATATATGATGTATCATTTCTTGTAGGTATTTTTTACTTTTTATTTCTGAACTCTGTATTATGATATCCGATTTTTTATTCAGCTTCTGATATATATATGACTTTTGATTATCTGTATATATTATAACTTATGTATTAAGAAATTTATTTGTGATATATGTGTATAAGACAATATTTGAACCTCAAATATGATTCTAAACCTCTGATATGATTTTGAACCTCAGGTATGACATATGCATAATTCATTGAGTTGAAAGCTCACCTTCATTCTGTTGTGATTTTCATGTGCTAGTGTAGTCAGTCCAGAGACCGAGGATAAAGTTTCTTAATTTCTTTCTCCAAGAAGCATTTGAAAAGTATAGACTGTTTATTTTTGGATATATTTTGTTAATGATTGAGATGTAATTCTCTTAGAGCTCCATAATATTTGAATGATTGTAATATTCTTTTGGGTTATGACTGATTCATCTTGGATAGAAGACCTTATTTGCCTTTGATATATGGTGAACAAATTGATTATATCTTGGGTGATATATCATAGTTTGATTGATGATATTTATGATTGTGGATCGTGGATGGTTATAAATATAATTTGTTATTGCCACAGGTTAGGTTGGTGTGTTTTATGGGTTTTCGATGCCCTTAAACCTACCCATACCCTAGGATCGTCGCATTCTAATTTTGGGATGTGACAAGAACCCTAACTCCTGCTAGACACAATATTTGCCAACTGACCCATCTGCACTTCCAGATTTTTGATTGCTGATGCCTGATTTTGAAGTGTAAAGTCAGTCCTGTTCGTGAACTCAGATGTCGATTTAGCTAAACTTGTCACAATATCCTCAAGATTCAACTTCTTTTCCTGGGGTGGTTCATAGTATTAAGTAGCTTGAATATCATATTGATAATGATACCATGAATTATTGCTTTGATAGCATTAGTTCTCTCATGAAAAGTTTGAATGATCACTCCACCTTGAGTTGTATGTATTAGAATATGGATAATTCTTATGCCTATTATAATTAGGAAAAAATCATGTTTACTCTATATATTATCATTTAGAATTCAATTGATTACCTCCACACAAATTACAACTCAAAGATGGCTTGTTTTCCTATCGATCAATGAATTTTTCAATGCCACTTCATATGATGGCTTGCTTTCTTGCTGTGGTGCATCACATTGATGTGTATTCTATTGATGATTTCCTTGGAAATCAAGCTAATGAGGATAGTTTGAATAAAAGTTTTGATTTCTTTGATTCTACCATAACTGATTTTGACGATCGCTCTACCCTTGATCATTGTTGAAATCCATTTTTTATCTATAAAATAACAAACACACAATATATATATATATATACAGATCTAAATTAATATAATAAATCAATTTTATTGATATTTTCAATGTCTCCTTCCCCGACAATGGTGCCAAAAACTTGTTGTTTCAAAACCTATAAGTATACAGATCATGAAACAAGTTATAGTAGTGAGTGAAGTATTGTTCCCATGAGAAAGGAGTTAACAAATACCAAATATTAATTTATTCTATTATTTAAACAAAATAATAATTTGATATAAAAACAAAAACAAAATTTTATTTTAAGAACTAAAGATTTGTGAATTTAAGAATTTCTAAAAAAATATCAAGATAAAGCAAACCTAGAATTTAGATTTCATCAATTGACTACTTATGACTTCTCTATATATTTTTTAATTGGTTTGATTTGTTTGAATTAATGATCAGGTTTTTCTAAATTATGTAAAGTCCTCTCTCAAGATAAATTACAAATATTTATGCCAACTTTAAGCTTACTCCAGTGATTTTAAATAATTAACATAAATTTATTAAGTTCTTTGAAATATCTTTTTAAGGGTAATTAGCTTGAAAAATCACTAAACTTTAGTGATTTTTTCGATATAGTCACAAATCAAAATTTTCTTTCAGATGAGTCACTATATTTTTAAAATTTTTTCATTTGTGGTCACTTGCAGGATTTTTGGTCGGAAAAATGACATGGAAAGCGACATAAGTAAAAATAACTGACTGGATGTGTCAAATGGATGACACGTCAGAAGGAGATGCCATGTCAGTAAACGGTGTTGTTGCATTATGGGATCCACCACGTCATCACCACTTTTCCTCTTCTTTACTTCACCTATTCCACTTTTCTCTTGTGTTGGCAACTCTCTCTGTAACCCCCAAAAACCTGTCTCTATTACTTTCCCTCAACTTCCAATTATTACCCCCTTAAATCCAAAGTCAATCATTTTATGTCACAAATCTGTTACCCATGTAATTTTAAGTAAAATTTTCAAATAAAAATCTAATATTTTTTTAAAAAATTACTGACTGGATGTGCCATATGGATGACACGTCAGAAGGAGATGCCACTTCAGCAAACGGTGTTGTTACATTATGGGATCCACCACGTCATCACCACTTTTCCTCTTCTCTACTTCACCTGTTCCGCTTTTCTCTTGCGTTTGCAACTCTCTCTGTAACCCCCAAAACTATGTCTCTATTACTTTCCCTCAATTTCCAATTATTACCCCCCTTAAATCCAAAGTCAATCCTTTTATGTCACAAATCTATTACCCATGTAATTTTAAGTAAAATTTTCAAATAAAAATCTAATCTTTTTTAGAAATTTTCTAGCCATGAATTTGCCTTCACCAAGGAAGAAAAATCGAACAGCTGAAGTGGTAGTGGTCCAACCATCTTTTCCTAGATTCCCTATTAGTACCCTCAATCAAATTTCGAGAGGACCATCGACAAATTTCTCGCCACAATGAACTCCTCAACCAATTGCCATCTCTCAAGCATTTTGAACACATCTCCATCATCAGATTCACCATCTCCTCTTTTTAATCCTTGGTTCATCGTGTTCGATCAAGGTTTTTCGAACCATATAAATTCATCAAATCCAAAACCCTCTAACTCTCCAATCTTAATTGCACCACTGAACTTTTTCAACACACAATCGGTGCTCTCCGACTATCTAAGAAGCTCCTCTATCTAATCTCTGTGTCAGAGATAGAGCCTAAGAAGCTAGATCTAGCAAAGGCAACACAGCTCTATTGCGAGATCTTGAACCTTCTAATTCTTTCGCTATGCTTTGCAACCATAATAAAGGATTGCACGAGATTGAGTTCAAAGCATCAGTTTTTTAAGGAGTAAAGGAAGGTAATCACTATGCCCTAGTGTCTAAAAAGTTGCTCTATTTTTTATTGCATGGTTTATTGATTCGGGTACTTTTTAGTTGTGAACTTATACCTATTCTTCAGGTAAGAAAATCCTTGCTTTGTTAGTAGACAGAGTTCCTTTATGACATTCATAGCCTTGAGTGAGGAAAGCCCTTTTTGTTTCCATGAAGAGCTTAATTAGGTTAAAGAAATTAGGGAAAGATTATAAAACAAGGTTATGAAAATTTTGGAGAGGGAATGGAGGGACTGAATCATGTGGGGTAAGAGGGAGTGGCACACCACAAATTGGGGGAGGGGCAAAGGCAAGAGAAACGTTATGGCAGAGGATGGTCACTTGCATGGACCAATTGCATTCTATTGTTGTTGTTGTTTAGCATTTGCAGAAGGTATTGTCTAAAAGAGGTGGAGGAATTTGGTTGTGGAGGCAGTGCAGAGGAGGAAGCCAGTTGTGGCTGCATCATCATCACAACCATTAATCATTTTGATGAAGAGTTTTAGAGGTCTAAATTAGGGTTTCAATGGAAATTAATCATTTATTTTTTGTGAAAAGAAGTGAGAAAAAAAAAACTAGTGAGTATAAATGGCATAGAGACTAGAGAGTGAAAGTTATGGTTTGTTGGATTTGGTGAATAGAATAAAGAGACAAACTGGTTTGGAATTTGGAGTTGGGAAGACAAACAAGTGAGAAAGAGTTTGCTTATAATATTAGTAAAATTAGTAATTAGTTTGTTTCTTGTTTTGCTTTTTGAGTTGCGAGTGTCATTTCTGCAATTAAATTACTGCGATTGTTCCTTACACGAGCAGTTTTTATTTCATAAATTATTATATTTTTTTTTTATATAAACAAGTAATGTCGTTTTTATTTTTTATATAAAAAAAGTTATTTTTGACTGTGGGTCCCGCACTGAGTAAACTAAGTAAGATAACATAGAGGTTTGATGTGGCATCTTCCTTTTTTTGTGTCATCCATGTGGCATTTCCAGTCAGCAAGATTTAGTTATGTGGCTTGCCACGTCATTTTTTCAATCAGAAATTCGGCAAGTGATCACAAAATAATTTTTTTAAAAAATTTTAATGACTAATTTGAATTTTTTTTGTTTTTAATTTGTGACCATATTGAAAAAATAACTAAAGTTTAATGATTTTTCGGGCTAATTACCCATCCTTTTAATAATTATAAAAAAGTGTTCTTATCTCTAAGCAACATGTTCTCTAGGTCTAATGTCTTAGTGAACTAACATTATGCTTTCACTCTTATTCATTCACACAATACTTTAAACATGTAAATAATGATCAATTATTCACAAGAATTAAACCTTAAGATAATAGATTAATTCTAATTAATTAACCAACTAATCAAATAGAAATAATCATAGGTAAAATCAAAGGACTACACTAAATTATAGAATTAAGAAATTAGTCACACATATTTGAAAATAAAATTGCAAACTTTATTAGAATAATATAATTGTTCAACATGCTAATGATAAAATAAAACAAGAACAAATAGAGTTAAGGATGAAACTCTTATTTATTTGCCAAAATTCAATACTAGTTGTTAACTTCTCCCAATTGAAGTTTCTTCTTGCTCCTCTTGGTGTTTTCCTCTCTAGTCTCCTTTACAAATTCTTCCACTCCTGAAAAATGAGGCTTCTAAATATTAAATACCCAATTTCTGCTTTATTTCTCCAAAAATTGGGTCACTAACTAAAAATCAAGTTGAATCTCTCCAAAAACTGGATACTGATTTTTGAGAGCAAATCCTTTTCAAATTTATTCGATTTTTGAACCAATATCCTCCTATATTCAATTTAATTTCAAACTTCAAAATTAACAAAATAAAATAAAATCATAACAAAATATATTAAAATTAACAAAAAAATCATTAAAATAAACACACATCAGCTACACAATATGCATATGCTTATTCATAAGTGAATAGTATAACTTAACTCATCTTATGCCTTTCATTTTGAAACCATGTCACACATCACATTGCTATATAACTATATATACCAAAAACCCATGATCTCAAATCAATTTCTCATAATCCTATGAGATCTTGAACTAATATACACATAATTAAATCCATTATCATTACTAATTATCTCACTTACTCCAAAGTTTAATCTTCTCATCATTTTTACACTTTTATCTATTTTCACACTCATACTAAAAGTCATATCAAGTTCTACCTTCCTTTAATATGAGTAATGATACTATTTGACATCTCTCTATTAAGAACATATCAAACATCATTAACTATAACTCATTATCATATGATACAAAGGCACATTCAAGTTGTCAGAACACATAAATCTACTTATACAACTAATCATTCCACCGCCAAAGTACTACTTGTTGTGACTCCTCTATTCATGTCTCTAGATTATAATTAGGCCAACTCTACACCTAGTCATTATCTAATTCGATTCATGTTGGAGCGATAAAATCAAACTATTAAGACAAAAATAAAAATTTTTAGACACATCACGATAATACACAGATCTATAATAAAGAAAACAAATAATGATGTATTGAAATCCTATGCTCTGTATTATCCTATGCATATTCCAATCTTATGCTCTTCTAACATTAACCTACACTTTTATTATATATTTTTAACCTATACTCTGATACCACCTTTATCACACTCCGACTCTAGAGATGTGACAATTCTAAGGCATGGGTCGGTTTAAGACCATTAACCCCCCATAGAACCCAATGATTCATTAAAACTCTCTAGATGAACATGTACAATCTCAATTCACACATTCACTCATATGAAAATCAAAATGATTCATTTTAATTATAATTCCATTTATTAACTATGGATCAATGATCAACCTTTAAGCCATCATCCATGCATTATAAACTGGAAAAGTCCAATAATAACTTATAAGTACCAAAATGTGTAATACTATCTTATATTTATGTCACTTCTCATACTTTGGAGCAACTTTAAAAAAATATAGCCTAACTACTATAAAATTTACAATAGAAAAGTCTTTAAAACTATACATCTATGCATCTTCTTATGGAAGAAAAATAAGAAAGAAGTTTTATCTTTTATTTCTTTACCTCTTAAATAACCAAGAAGTTTTATCTTTTATTTCTTTACCTCTTTTACTCTATCACCTAGAAAAAAAATAAATAAATAAATGAGAGGAGTACCTTCAATCCAGTGAATTGTGAAACATATTAATACATAGAGTTCTTGAAGGAGTAATATTGAATCTTATTGTAATATCTGTCATTTTTGAAGTGTATTTATTGATTTTATATGTTTGGAGAATTTTAAAGATTTAAATGAGAAGTTGAAAATTTCAGAAACTTTTATTTTGGATTGTAGCAGGATTCAGTCTTCACCATTACTTGCTCTTAAAGACATAATTGGGTAAGGTGTAAAATATGAAAGTTGTTAATTTATGTCTTAGCTATAATTATGTAAAATGGTTTGGTAAAATTATGAGTATGTGATGAGTTGTGTCTATTCGAGCAAGGATGGTCTGGATGAGAATTCGTGCAGGGATGCAGTACATGTTTAGAATTTCTGGGAATGACTGAGGCAGAATTTGTTGAATTTGTAAACATGAAAAATGTTTTTGTGTGTGTTGAGATGATTTCTATAAAATTTTAGAATTTTTGGATAAGTACACCTCAGTGGAGAGTGTTTTGTATCAGGGCTGTTCGGTTGGATTTTGATGCAGGAGTCTGGGTGACTTTTGGAGAGTCACCACTGTCTGAGTGTTGATTAGTTTGATATGAAATTTGGATATGTTGTGCTTCTATCTATTGATTATAAGTGTCAAGGAGAATTTCTGAGTTTGGATTAGTGTAGCTCATTTGCGAGCTGGCTTAATGTGGGATGTTCAGACAAGAGTTTAACTTAGAAGTATTTGGTTATGGAGAGCCAACATTAGGCGAGAAGGCATTTCGCAAGCTGGCAGTGCGAGGCGGTATTATGGCGAAGTGGCGAAGAGGTTCGGAGAGGAGCTTTAGTGAAGAGCTAAGGCGAAGAGCAGTTGGCGAAGAGGCACTATATGAGGAGGCATTGTGCGAAGAGAGATATGCGAGGCGGCAGTTCACGAAGAAGCGAATAGGCGAAGGAGCATTGCCGAGGTGGTTTATGCGAGGATGAATTGCGAGGAAAGTCTAGCGAGGCAACATGCACGAGTTAGCTTATGCGAACTGGAATGTGCAAGGCAGCAATGCCGGATCAAGATTGGCGAGTTAGCAAGTGCGAGCTGAGAATGCGAAGTGGTTGGCGAGCTGGCTAGGCGAGGGAGCTTTGCCGAAGCAGTCAGGCGAGGGAGCTTTGCCGAAGCAGTCAGGCGAAGGAGCTTTGCCGAAGCAGTCAAGCAAGGGAGCTTTGTCGAGGCAGTCTGGCGAGCTGGGTAGTGTGTTTCTAGGCAGAGGTCTATTTAACCCTAGTAACCCAGCGAGCGATTTTCACGATTTTTCTTCCTTTTTTCTTTAGCAAATTTCAGTCTTTTCTCCAATTGGTTCCATATTTTGTTCTAAGGAATTAAGGCTTAGATTTATTCAATAGACTTCTAGATTAGTCTATTACTAAGGCAGAATCATCGATTTGAGCAGAGTTTTGCAGAAAACTCAGTTTGAACGAAATAAGGTAAATTTTCTTCCTAAAGTTATTTTCTTTGGATTTGTCTAAGTCTATGGGTTAGGATAATTAATTCGAGATATATAGAATTTATTGTTAGTGATTTGCAGAAATTAATGGTAATTAATGTGGGAGAATTTTTAGAGGTTTGAACTGCTGTGAACAGTAACTCCGAATTTAATGTGAAATTTAATGCAGTTTTTCTTTAAGAGAATTAATGGGATATTGTTGGGAATTAAGAATAGAGATTCTAAGATAATTTATTATTAGAAAATCATGTGGAATATCACTAATTTGGAAAATCCTAATTTTTGTGTGTATGGGATTTTCTTAGGAGGAGAACCCATAATTTGATTAAGGAAATTAAGCAGACAGTTTGCTAAGGAGAAATTTAAGGAAATTGAGCAAGAGGTAAGTATGAACATTTTGTTTGATATCCATTCCTTGGAAGCAATACAACCAATTATTGTTAATTTTGTTATTCTATTACACATAAATGTTCATAAATTGTATATTGTAAATGGCTTAATCAATATCCTTGGATCAAGTCCATATGCTCTTGCTTGTGAACCCGATTCGAATTATTGTTGTATTATGATGATGGTCTTGCGACCAATATGCCTTTATGTGATTGGAACCCATGACCCATGGATAGAACGCTCTTCCCAATGAGAGTAAATTCATTGGTCCATTGTGCACTTTGGGAACTCAGCTGGTAGAGTTCTGTACCAGTG
>CANXYC010512691.1:0-12602 GCA_948193065.1 Aleurites moluccanus
TTTTTTTTTTTTTTACAAAAATTTTAAAAATATATTTTTTTAAAAAAATTTCAAAAATACAAAATTTTTTTTTTTTTTTTTTTTTTTTTTTTTTTTTTTGGTTCATTACACATTATTATGAATCATAATCAATTTCATTAACTAGCATAAAACATGGAGATTAAAGATCTAAACTTCCCACCACCAAAAAGAGTCAATAATGTAACAGAAACCAAATGTTTTATGACAAATTTGCAAAAGCAACAGAAAAATCAAAATTAATGACCTTGTAAAAGAAATTTTAAGGCCTAAATAAACTCTCTTTGGCATTATTTCTGTCTTGTTGCAAAGTGAAATCATGCTAAATTCCTTATAACATGAGTTGAGTGACTTAGGTTGAGAAAGGCTAAAAAAGACATGAGAAATGCTAGTTTGAGAAGTGGGGAATCAGGTAGCAAAAGCTGGAAAAGCATATGGAAAAAAGAGAGAAAAAAACACCAGAACCCCTTTATATTGGTAACGACCATTATAACCATTGTATTGATAACAATGGTTATTGTTATATCATGACAATTTTGCCAATCCCCAAAAAATAAAATAAAAAATGTATCTTATACATAGGGCATAGAGTAATGAGACATTCAAAATCCATTAAACAACAGTCATTGTAAAAGAAACTCCAGTAAGTCCTAAATAAACTCTGTTTGACATTATTTTTGTCTTGTAACAAAGTGAAATCAAGCTAAATTCCTTGTAACATGAGTTTTGAACCTAAAAAGGACATGAGAAATGCTAGTTTTGAGAAGTGGGGATCAGGTAGCAAAAGTTAGAAAACCAGCAGGAAAAAAAAAGAAGTAAAAAAAGAAAAGAACCCCTTTATATTGGTAACAACGAATATGACCATTTTGTATTGATAACGATGGTTATTGTTACATAATGACCATTCTGTCATTCCCCAAAAAAAATTTAATAATGTCTTATACATAGGGCATAAGAGCAATGAGACATTCAAAATCCATTAAATAACAAAATCACCTAACATTAAAGACATTAGTTGAAACCTAGTTCACATAAAGATCTTGGATTCCAATAATATACTAATCTCACAATCCTAGGAATCCCACATTGCTATGGGGGGAATTTGATTCCCAAGTTCGAAGAGAGGTATTTCACACTCCCAAACATTAGCGATGTGAGATAATTATATGAACAATTATGCCCATACTATCATGATTACTAAGATAAAAGGCACCCAGTATCAATAATAATTATTACTAATGCCCAATTAAAAGGATGTTTTGCTCAACCAATCAAAAATTATATTTAAGTATATAATACCTTCATACGTGTGTGTGTGTGTGTGTATTCATATTAGTCCATGTCACATACTACATATAAATATTTAAGTATATAATACTTAAATATTATATTACATATAAAATCCATGTCACTTATTATATTTAAGAATAAAATACCTTCATGTGTATATATAATGTCACATTAGTCCATGTCACATGCTACATATAAAGATATAAATTATAATTGTAATCCTGTTTAAATATCTTCCTAATTCCAAAACTAAATAAACACGAACATTACTAACCTTAGATCATTCCATGTCCGCCAACCACAATAACAAGGTTATACCTTACATGCAATTCTCTACGAATAGTTGCGTGAGTTATCTTTTCATACATTTCTCCTTTTCTCCATATACTTAGAATAGACCACTCACTCATCAAGTGTTTACAAGATATCGGTGAGCAAAAGAAAACAATCATAGAGGTAACATAGGAGATAAAGAAAGCTTGATAAATTGGCATTAAGGTTAAGATAAGGTAAACTAATAAAGAAAGGATAAGCAAATGGTTGAATTCACACAAATAGGGCTCGAAGAACAATAGTAGATCAGAATTAATGCAGAGCTTTTTAGATAAATGAAGTGAATGAGAATGAATTGCTAGTACGGTTTAGAATGCACTCTATCAAGAAACTTATACTTTCCAAGGCTAGATTTCACCACACAATTTGAACTAATGCATAATTGTTGAGAATTCTATTCACTAAATAACTAATAAATAAAATATTAAAAACTATCTCATAATAGCTCTAAGTATTAGAATTCCTAATGTATGAAAGAACAGGACTCTCACATCCCAAAAATTAATAAAAACCTTTTTTAACCACAAGACTAGTTAGGACTTCATTAAGATTGAAACTACAAATAGACCTTCACAAACTATGTCTGATGATAACTTTATCCCACCCCCAATTAAAGCTTGAGGTTTTATAAATTGTTCCCTTTTGTTTTTTCAGAAACTTTGAATTGAATCTTATCAAGTGTTTTACTTATAATTGCAACAATTTGGAGTTTTCAGATAGATAGGAAAGCTATAAAAGATTAATTTTCACCTTTCCATCAATGCAAAGGCTACAAAGATAAATTTGGTGTTTACATAGGATAAACAATTACTATGGATATTCAAAGGCCTTCTTAAAGGTGTCTTTTGTTGTAATCGACCGGAGAACATCACTTAGAAGTTCTTTTGTCTTTCCTTTTCCTATAACATTCCTTATCCCAACTTGTATTTATTTATTCTTTTCTCTAATAAATTTCTTTTTCTTATGCGAAAAAGAAAAGACAAAAAAGCATAAAACAATAAACAAAAAACAAAAAAGTAGAAGTTAACAACCTGCCAACGATTATATTAGTGATAAAGTAATTTCACTTGAAAAAGCTGTTATGATTCAAGGTCATGAATCTAACAATGTAACAGCAATTAACTCAAGAACACAGCAAGAAATGAAGAGCAGAGATGCAGAATAACAGAGAAGGAGAGAAAAGAAAGGAAAGAGAAGGATCGAGATGAATAGGAGAAGGGAGAGGAGGAGCTGAGAGAAAGAATTAAGAAAGATAACAGAATGCTTGAGGATAATAATTGATTATTCACATACCATCAATGTATTATAGACTTGCTTATATATCTAATTATGTAACTTAGTATTGACAGCTAAGCAAGAGTTATTTATCTTGTTAACAACTTATTAATAGAACAACTAACTCCCATTAGTTTTTATTAGTCTATTACCAATATCATAACAGTACCCTCCCCATGACAACTTCTTTGTCCTCAAGGAAGAGATAAAGTGATCTTGAGAAACAGAGTGATCCATTGCACCAAGTTTGAACCATCTTCATGACATTTGAAATCATGTAATAGCATTCCAGCAATTAAATTCCCAGCTTGTTATGAACCTCTTGCAGCTCCAGTAGCTATTAAGATTTCCATATGCCCAATTGATTCGAATAATGGAGGTCCTTTCCTCGAGTATATCAGAAATAAGTGCTTTACTCCTGATAGCTTCCTCTCCAATACAAGCGACACTATAGCAAAGACATCTTTTAATCTTGGCTTGGCTAACTCAAAATTTGTATTTTTGTTGCTTCCATGAATTTTCTTCTTTTGCCTCCTTCCCATTTCCCATTCTTTTTCCTTTAAGATTACAATTCTGACATAATTTCCTTTGAACCCAAGACGGAAACCATGTTCTTAACTTGTTCTTGCTATTATTATAGATTCAGAGAGTAAAGACTTCGGTTCCTTGTGCCAAGGTATATCTGCTCCATGATCCACCCTTTGAAAATTAAGAATCTCCATTTTGTGTCCTATTAAAACCCATATCTTAATTTCAAGTTGGCCAAGTGTGTCTTTGCATTCAGGGACCCCATTTTGGTAACCTTGTATAATAGCACCTCAATTTTGTTGTATATTGTCCAATTGCATGGCAGAAAATAAGGAACATTTCTTCCTATTTAGCAACAGCATTTTGACAAAATAAAAAGGAAGATGACTAGGATGGTCATGCTTGATAAATTTAAATTGAAAGCCTTTGCAATCGCCTCTGTCCAAGTATTTCTTCTTACAATCATCAAAATTAGTATTTAGATAGAACCCAAAATCATAACCATAAAGCTCGACATGATGGAGTTTAAGGAAAGTAACTTCACCAGAGACACAAAGAAGTTGAAATTCCTGTATACAACCAAGAGACCAATTTGTATGGTTTTTCACCCCAAACCCTAGAGTGCAAGAACACATCCTACCAGATATCCGATCATCAATACAAACATTATTGGGTCGCAAATTTCATGAACAGTCCATGACTGAGAATTGAGCTTCCACGAAACAACCCAGGAATTGTTTCCTTCTTGTCAGTTGTACAACCAAAGATAACCATTGAAATCAAGCGTCAGTCTCAATAGTAAATGAAATAAGCTCAAATGACCTCCCAATTGTTCAGCCACGGGCAGAGAATAGAACAAAGCTGGCCTAGGTATTTTAACTCACCTTGAAGGCATAAATTTCCTAGGGTAGAAAATTAAATCTTTTCCTCTGCGTTCTCCCAATTTCGAATTCATCCTCTTTTAACATACCAAATCCATACTTCCATAACACCAATTCAACCATTCTTTAATATAAAAAGAACAACTCAACAATCAATTCCACCATATTTTTATTACTAAAATCTTCTCCAATATCAGTTTGAAAATTCTTATGAAAAAATGAAGAAACTATGAATTTTGGACCAAGAAAACTACAAGTTTTGACCTTAACATCCAATTGCCTGGTAAAATCGCACTTTTGTTTTTCATTACCTTGATTTTTATGCCCGATACCCAAGCAATACTGAACTAGTTGCATTAATCGCATTTCGACTTTGTAACCTGTTTGTGCTAATAAAGAATTGCTTGGCAATTTTGGTGGATCTTCTTAGGCTGATTCTTTCAGTGGGTCTTTTTCGGCTGATTCTTTTTGTGGATCTTCTTCTTCCGATTCTCTTTGATTATCCTTAGAAACAAGAGTTTTACCAAAAACCTCTTTTTGATTGAATTTCGGCTCCAATTCTTGCTCTTTTTCCTTTTCTTTCGCTAAATTCATCAATTGAGCCAACTATTTTTGGTCTTCTATAATTTCCAGCTCCAATACCTTCTGACAAGCTTGATTCTTCAATTGAAATTATTTGTGTGAATTTTAAATGGCTGTTCTTAAAGAGCTAAACCCCACTCTTCCTTCCTTCTGCTCTAATTCCCTCAGCTTCGCATCTGTCAGCATTTGATTCAACAAATTGGAGTTTTTGAATATCTGCAACCATACCTATTTTTGAGAGATTTGAGATTCCTTTTGCAAAATCTGAAATTGAAGTTTTGCCTCGATCGATTCGTGTGATGCCATAGCAATTAAAACGAAAGAACAAGAATAGAGAAAGGAAATAAGAATAGGGGCCGAAAAGTAGAGAAGAAGAATGAGGAAGAAGAAGAGACTCCAGAGAAAGAGAGAGAAAAAGAAATATAGAGAAGGGAAGGGAAGGGAAGAAATGCAGAATAGAGAGGAAGAGAGAAGAGAAAAGAAATCAGTGCAAGATAGATTAAAAAGGAAGAGAATAGAAGAAGAAAAGGAAGAATCAAAGAAAGATTAAAGAAAAGAAAAAATGGCAAAAGCAATCCCTAGGATTGTTACTACTCTGATACCAAATGTTAGGTTTAGTCTTAACCCTGGCAGTTTGGATGATGGAAGGATTAGGGTTTGCGAAAACTTTAGAGAGAAAACAGTAAGATAAGAGAGGAAAATAGAAGAGAACAGAAGATTCTAGAGAAGATGAGAGAATAGGAGGAAAGTTGAGAGAAATCAGAGAGGAGAATTAGAGAAAAGAATAGGATTTTATTGATAATGATCGGTGTTACAGAAAATGGCTGACTTTGGGTTTTATACACCCTGTTAAGAAGTCAGTTATACAACTGAGTAACTAATAAGCTGAGCTGTCATAGTTCAGGTGGATAACAACCCTAACAAGCTCTTAGTTATCCGGATCTACACTTCCAGCTAAGACTCTTATTCAATTATACACTCGTGAGCTGTATTCCTTATCTACAATTACTTGTAACCTAATTCTGATTTCTATTTTTAAACTTCTTCCTACAATATGTAACAAAAGCATACCATTTTGATTCAGGAAAGAGAAGGTGAACTTTTTGTCTCTACCTATAGGAAATAAAAATTTGAATCAAACAAGAAATAGCAAATTCCCCAATTCATAGTAATCTAGAGGCATGACAAGGTAACCCAAAATAGTTCAAAATGAAAACAAAAAATCCACATAGCCGACCCAAATTAATTTTGGAAGGCTGAATTGAATTGAGTCGAGTATGATAATCAATCCTCAGCATTTCCTACTTTTTAACAAAAATTCACCACAAATACTAATGTATATATAAAATGTGTAAAACATACCCAAAATTAAATCATAAAGTAGTATCAACAAAACATAAGAGTTCCACTAGAATCACCAAGAAGTTCACCCGCATATCAAACCATATTCAGTCAAATGTTGAATTTTGTTAACAGCCAAAATTATTATCTTAATAGTTAACTTCAAAATGATTAGAAATGCATGACTACATTCCTCAGATTAAGGTGTATCACTTCTGTGAATAAAATCCACAATACCACAATGACTGCAGGTGGAAAATAAGACACCATTACATACTAAACCTAGTCTCACATAAATTATTGGAAATGCAAAAATAGTCCCACCAACTGTTTTCTTTTTCCAATGTGAATTAATGCAAATCAATGTTCTCCCTCACATGACAGTTTTCAATGCGACATAATAGACATTAGGCAATGCAACATACTGTTTAAACAAACATTATCATCTGTTAGTAGTAAGAAAAGAACTGAACCATCAAAGCATGCATCAAACAGCTCGTGGAAGCTTACCAGGATTAGGAAAAAATCTTCTCCGATCATTTGGACAGGCAACAAAAAGGGCATTTTGTTGATTGAACAGTGCTTGGACAACCAAGAAAAACCACTCCCGCAATACACCAGGACCAGTAGCTTCCTCGTTTTTAAATTCCATAAATAGACCACCATGCAGTGCCTCAGGGTCTGCACGTGCTATGTACTCGAATGATTCTGCCAACAACTGTGACCGATCAATCAGCATCTCATGCAGTTCCTCATAATCTTCTTTCACCTCGGGGAACATCATCATAGCCAAATGCCTTCTGGACTCAAAATCAGTCACATCCTTATGCTGAAGAAGCCACTGATGATCATCATTCCGCTTTGCATATTTGACAATTAGCACACACAGGGAAGCCTTCCTAAGCCTCAAAACTGCCCAAAATTGTTCTTCAGCATTTTTGTAAAGTTTGGCAATGTTATTCAATTCCTTCAAAATGGCAAGATATTGACACCATCCTGTGTGAGTAGACTCACCTTCTCCATTCGATTTCAAAGGCAAGGAACCCTCCATTTTAGCAAGGCATTTTTCCATCCTCATCAGTAAATCGTTAAATATAACATGAAGTTGCTCAATCTCCTCCGCATATAATGGATGACTAAAACCCCTCTTATTCAAAGGCATAGAAATGGGAACCTGAAAACCCACTTGCTCTGTAATAGTAGCATGCAAAGGGAGCAAGAAGGCCGAAAAGTCTCGAACATCATTTGGCAGTGGCCCCACGCTGCTAGTAGACTCCATATTTGAAACCAAACCCCTGGATAACCTATTTGCTAACTCACTAACAAACGGGAAAATGTCCTGTGTCACAATCAATCCCCTTCCTTCCTCCCCACCACCATACTTTGACAACCCACGACATACACCCATATTCTCCAACAATGATCCAAGAGTACTCCGGCAAGAGAGATACAAAGGGTCATCATGGGCAACCTTTCTAAGCAACTTACAAAACTCTAACACTATAGGTGCACACTGTGAATGCAAAAGTTTTGGCAGTGAAATCCTACATGAATTTAAAAAATGCCTAATTGAATTATCGGCACATTCCTTATTACCTTTAATGGTTGAAACATAAAGCATTACAAGAGCAGCAGGGGCAGAGGATGACATAAAAATCTGTAAATGCCCAATTGCTGTCTCATTTTCATCCTTTGCCGTTAGAGTAAAGAATTCGTCCATCAAGCTTTTAATGTGTTTTGACGCGTAAGGATGGCAAGGCAATCCTGCTTTACATAACCGAGAAATAAAGGAAACCAGATCATCAATTAGCTGACAAGTCTGCGGATGCTTGGTACTTCGCATCCGCCCCACTAAGTGAAGCCCCGCGTCATTCTGAATTGAACACTCCGCCAGTGACTGCTCCCACTGGAGTTGCTTCCCCCTATATATCAGCCTCTGCTCAATAACCGGAATTCCGGTAATAGCCTGAACCCGCTCGTGGAGCGATTTCACAGTGTCATCCGAATTGGCATGTATAACAATGTGGTTGCCATCGGAAATCATTCTTATGAAAAATTGAAGCCTAGACGCTGACCGACTGGGCCCCGGAGGAGAGGAGGAACACGAGCAATGGGCGGATTTCGCATCAGAAACGCGAGTATCGAGGTGGTTTGAGAAAGAGGGCGACGATGATTGATTCTGGCCGGTGGAGGAGGAATCCAAGGCGAGGGACTCGTCTTTACGCATCCTAACGGAGACTAGGTCCGAGAAATCCAAGTCGTCATCGTCGTCCAAGGTAGGGGCGTAATCGTCCAATTTGCGCTTGGATGAGACGCGGTGATCGTGCCCGTTGACGGCGGTGGTGGAGGAGCGTTGGGAGGGGCAATCAACTGTGGGGGATTGGAGTAGAGACATTTGACGGTGGGAGCCCCGCCGCTAAGGTGGGGGAGAAAGCATGGGATCAAAGCCAAACCACCAAGACCCTAACTTTGTTGTGTTTGAAGGGGAAGTAAAACGAAGAGGTGTATAAGAAGAGAAATGGGAGAGGAAATTGATCGGAAATTTTCTGTCTGTTTCTGTGTTTTCTTTGTTTCAGAGCCGTCATCACCTAAGACTGTCATCTTACGCTATTTATTTTTTATAATTACCCAAATATACTGGGGTGTTGTTAGGTGTAGACTTGCTCATATTATTACCGTGGGATGTTGGGATCTCTGTGAATGGCATTGCGGCCTAGTGGAGTATGGGAACAAAGCCCAAAAACAAAACCAAACACGACACTAAATCCAAACATCAAAATTTAAAAGGTGTGTGCTATAAAAAAAAATCAAATAAACTTTACTTCAATTTTAAATAGCCATTTTTAAATTAGTTATAGTAAATTTTTATTTTTATTACCCAATTAACCTGTTTTTCTTTTTAAAATTCTTGTTCCTTTTCTATTTTATTTTTTCATCAAATTTCTTCAAAGTTATCTTTCTGACGCAAAATTTTATCACTTGGTTTTTCCCTCTTGCATTGGCCTATCACTTGGTTTTTCCCTCTTGCATTGGCCGATTTCTGCAGTTGGGTAAATCTTATTTTTTTTTAATCTTTCTTTCCTCTTCTCTTTCTTATTATTTTGGTATTTTTATTTCTTCTTTTGCAGCTTTTCTTTCTAATTTTTCTTTCCTAAAGTATATTTTACAGATTTTTATTTTTTATTCTCACTATTTCAAGCATTTTCCAATCTTGGTCTTGTCGGAGACCGTCGTCGTCCGTGATTGTGATTTTACTAATAGAAGGTTTATCTTGTTTTAATTTCTTTTTTTTCCTAGTTAGGATTTTTAGTTTATGATTTTGGTTTTATTATTTGAGTTAACTGTCTCATTATTATTCTCTTTTATTTTCTTCATCACAAATAAATTTTACTCTTCTTCTATAATTTTGTTGAATTTTCTATCAAAAGCTTGGTTGGTAAATGAAAGTGTTAGATTAAAATTTAATTTGTTAAAAATAAAATGTTAGATTAAAATTTAATTTGTTACAAATTTTGAAATACTCTAAAATACCTAGTTACAATAAAATCAAGTCATATATATATATAATTATTTTCCTTCTCTATCTAGCTAATATGAACCTGAAGCCTAATCAATTTGAGCCTTAACTATATTAATTAATTAATCTCCTCTATAATAGTGGAAAATAAGTGAATTTTTTTTAAAAAAAGTGATATTTTGTAAGTGTTTTTATTTATAAAATAATACTCTATAAATTTTAATATTTGGTAAATATAAATAAGTGAAATTTTTTGTAAAAAATAGTTATATTTTGAGGAGAGAGAAAATGTAAGTGACTTTTGAAATTTAAAATACTGTATGTCCACAATTTACCAAAATCACCTGGTGATTTTGGTAAATCACCTGCTCATCCGGTGATTACTTCTGGAAATT
Organism: Aleurites moluccanus; assembly: GCA_948193065.1. Classification (NCBI taxonomy): domain Eukaryota; kingdom Viridiplantae; phylum Streptophyta; class Magnoliopsida; order Malpighiales; family Euphorbiaceae; genus Aleurites; species Aleurites moluccanus. The sequence continues at coordinate 10,161 of CANXYC010512691.1, forward strand.
CGGTTTTTGTCTATCTCAAAATTATCAGGTTTTTAAAATTCACTAGATAGTTTTCTTGAAATCACTGTGTTACCTGGTAATTATTTTTGCCACTTAATACCTCATTTTCTTAACCTGCAATATAGTTAATATTTTGTAAATTGATTAATTTACAAAATAATACACTAAAAAAAGTATTTTGTAAAAAAGTGTAAAATTTACAAACAAATTATTGATATTTTTTAAATTTATCAATTTATAAAATAATAAACTACAAATCCCAATATTTTGTAAAAAAATAAAAAAAAATTATAAAATGAGTGATATTTTGTAAATAAAGTTATTTATAAAATAATACACTAAAATCCCCAATAATTTATAAATAAGTGAAAATTTTTGCAAAAATTAGTGACATTTTATAAAATGGTTGATTTATAAAATAATATATTACATACCCCAATATTTATGCAAAAAATGAAAAATTTTGTAAAGATTGATAATATTTTATAAATCCTTTCATTAATAAAATAATATACTACAAAACACAATGTTTTGCAAAAAAGTAAAAAATGTTATAAAGATTAGTAATATTTCATTCACAAAACTCAATATTTTGCAAAAAAAAATTGAAAAATTTTATAAAAATTAGTAATATTTTATAAATCTTTACATTAATAAAAAAAAATACACTACAAAACCTAATATTTTACAAAAAAAATGTGAAAAAATTTGTAAAAATAGATGATATTTTTGTAAAGTCTTTCATTTACAAAATTTTACACTACAAATCCTAATATTTTGTAAAAAAATTATAAAAAATTATAAAAATGACTTATATTTTATAAATAGTACAATTTACAAAATTTTACATTATAAATTTCAATATTTTGTAAAAAAGTGCAAAATTTTATAAAAATGACTTATATTTTGTAAATTGTACAATTTATAAAATTTTACACTATAAATCTCAATATTTTGTAAAAAAGTTTAAAATTTTGTAAAGGTGACTTATATTTTATAAATCGTACAATTTACAAAATTTTACACTATAAATTCTAATATTTTGTAAAAAAGTGCAAAATTTTATAAAAGTAGCTTATATTTTGTAAATCGTACAATTTACAAAATTTTACATTACAAATCCTAATATTTTGTAAAAAAGTGTAAAATTTTATAAAACTGGCTTATATTTTGTCAATTGTACAGTTTACAAAATATTACACTACAAATCTCAATATTTTGTAAAAAAATATAAAATTTTATAAAACTGGCTTATATTTTATCAATTGTACAGTTTACAAAATATTACACTACAAATCTTAATATTTTGTAAAAAAGTACAAAATTTTGTAAAATTTGCTTATATTTTGTAAATCTTACAATTTACAAAATTTTACACTACAAATCCCAATATTTTGTAAAAAAGTGTAAAATTTTGTAAAATTGGCTTATATTTTATAAATCGTATAATTTACAAAATTTTACATTACAAATCCCAGTATTTTATAAAAAAGTGCAAAATTTTATAAAATTGGCTTATATTTTGTAAATTGTACAATTTATAAAATTTTACATTACATTGTAAAAAAGTACAAAATTTTGTAAAAATGACTTATATTTTGTAAATCGTATAATTTACAAAATTTTACACTACAAATCCCAATATTTTATAAAAAAGTGCAAAATTTTGTAAAAATGACTTATATTTTATAAGTAGTATAATTTACAAAATTTTACATTACAAATCCCAATATTTTGTAAAAAAATGTAAAATTTTGTTAAATTGACTTATATTTTATAAATCGTACAATTTACAAAATTTTACATTACAAATTCAAATATTTTGTAAAAATAGCTTATATTTTTGTAAATCGTACAATTTATAAAATATTACACTATAAATCCTAATATTTTGTAAAACGTGCAAAATTTTGTAAAAATCCTAATATTTTATAAAAAAAAAAAGTGTAAAATTTTATAAAAATGAATTATATTTTGTAAATTATACAATTTACTAAATATTACATTACAAAATCCAATATTTTATAAAAATGTGCAAAATTTTGTAAAAATTACTTATATTTTGTAAATTGTATGATTTATAAAATATTATATTACAAACCCCAATAATTTATAAAAAAAGTGTAAAATTTTGTAAAAATGACTTATATTTTGTAAATTGTATGATTTATAAAATAATATATTGCAAACCCCAATATTTTGTAAAAAAGTATAAAATATTGTAAAAATGACTTTTATTTTGTAAATTTTATGATTTACAAAATATTACACTACAAATTCTAATATTTTGTAAAAAAATTCAAATTTTGTAAAAATTACTTAAATTTTATAAATTGATTAATTTAATATTTTTAATTTCCTTAAATTTTTTATTCATTTTATATTATTACTACTTTTTAATTAATAAAAATATTTCAAATTTTTATTTCACATTATAATTTG
>CANXYC010512795.1:0-29867 GCA_948193065.1 Aleurites moluccanus
TATATATATATATATATATATATATATATATATATATATATATATATATATATATATATATATATATAACTTTAGTTCGGTTCGATTGGAAACTAAGAAAAAAAATATTCAAACCGCAAATCAAATTAAACTTTCAGTTTGCTCTATTTTTTAAATCGAAACCATAACCAACCAGCTCTGAAACCATCGGTTTCAATTTATTTTGGTCGGTTTGATCAGTTTGACTTCCATCCCTAAGCATAAGAATTCCAACAAAGCCAAGCAAAATAAGGAGAACCATCTTGGCCCTAAAAAAAGATCAAGGAAAATTTAAAAAACAAAAGAGTAGAAGTTATTTTGTTTATGGAAAACCTAGTCATTTTGCTAGGGATTGCAAATTTAATAAAAACTAAAAATTAAAAGTCAACTCCGTTGTGGGACATGATAATATAGTCATTACGGTGAACAAAGTGAATGCCATATTTGGCAAGATTTTTGGTTGGTGGTACGACACTTGTGATACTATTCATGTTTGTATGAGAATACACTCTTCAAGACTTACAAAGAAGTCACGGATGGGCAAGAGATTCAAATAGGAAATGAAATTCGTTCTAAGGTACTTAGTAAGGGAAATGTAGAACTCATTTTCACTTCAGAAAAGAAAGTCACTCTTACGAATATTCTTTGCGTTCCATATATAAGTAGAAATTTAGTGAGTGGGAATCTCTTTAGTATATCTGGAATTAAATTTGTATTTGAATCTGATAAGTTAATTCTATCCCATAATGAAACTTTTATTGGAAAAAGCCATTCGCTAAGGGAATGGTCAAATTATTTATTATTGACAAGGATTCTAAAATTAATAAATATGTTGCTTCTGTTTATAATTGATTAATTAGCACGTATTTGATTTTAATAAATTTGAAATATGGGTTAAATCAAAGATGATTAAGAAACCCTTCAAAAGTGTTGAAAGACATACTAATTTATTAGATTTAATACATTTTTATATATGTGAATTAAATGGCATATTAACAAGAGGAGGCAATATATTTCATCACTTTTATAGATGATATGTCTTGGTTCATATATATTTATTTATTGAAACATAAAAATGTTGCTTTTAGGCATATAAAGCAGATGTTGAAAAATCAATTAGGAAATAAAATTAAAATTTTAAGAAGTAATAGAGGAGGAGAATATTTTTATGATGAACTTAATTTGTTTTGTGAACAATATGGTATAGTTCATAAATATTCAGCACCTAGAACACCTAAACAAAATGGAAAAGTAGAAAGAAAAGTAGAACTTATCTAGAAATGATAAATACTATATTGTTGCATGCTAAATTGTCTTATAATTTGTGGGGAGAAGTTTTATTGGTTGCATGTTATATTTCAAATAGAATTCCTTCTAAAAAGACCAAGATCTCTCCATATGAATTATGGAAGGGAAGATAATCTAACATTGGGTATTTTAAAGTGTAGAGTATCTTGCATATTGCAAAAATAATGATCCTCAAAGGAAAAAATTTGGACCTAGAGGAATCAAATGTGTATTTGTAGGCTATACTTCAAATAGCAAAGCTTATAGACTTTTTAATTTGGAGTCTAATGTCATAATAGAATATCGAGATGTTGAGTTTTTTGAATACTTATTGACTTCAAGAGATAATATTCATCCTTCAACTAGTGAAGAGTCAAAAATGGAGACATCTCAAGAGGTTAGTGTGCAACCTAATATTTCTTACATTGGAGAGCAATCAAATTCATAAGAGATTGATAAAAAAAACTCATGAATTAAAGAGAAGCACTCATGTATGGAAAGAAAAAATATTAGGACCAAATGATATTGACTCTCAAAGTATTGCTTTTTACCTTGTAGAAGGAACTATTAAGAAAGTTTTAAGAACTATTCCTCTTGTTTTGATACATGGAACATTATCCAAAAATGTTTAAGGAAGCTATGACTTCTCTTGATGCTGCTTTCTAGAAAGATGCCATGGATTCTGTTATGTCAAACTATAATTGGAAACTTGTTGATTTATCTCTTGTTTCTAAACTAATTGGTTGTACATGGGTATTTCGTAGAAAGTATCATAGAGATGGTACTCTCCAAACATTCAAAGCAAGGTTAGTAGCTAAAGAATTTCGCCAAAAGGAATGAATAAACTATTTTGATACATATGTTATTGTGGCTAGAATCACATCCATTAGAATTATTTTTGCTTTAGCATCAATATTTGATCTTTATGTTCATTAAATGGATGTCAAAATGGTAGTTTTTTTTAAATGGAGACCTCAATGAGGAGATGTATACGGAACAACCTGAAGGGTTTGTTTTACCGGGAAATGAACATAAAGTGTGTAAACTTGTTAAATCATTGTATGGTTTAAAACAGACTCCAAAATAGTGGCATGAGAAATTTGATGCAACAATTCTTTCTAATGGATTTGTTCATATGTATTTATCTCAAAACTTGTGATGACTATATGGTGATAGTTTGTTTTTATATCAATGATATAGGAATAATGAGCAATGATATAAAAATGTTGTAGAAAAAAGAGATTTCTATCTTAAATCTTCAACATTTAAGATGAAAGATCTTGGCAAATTGATACCATACTAGGCATCAAGGTAAAAAGAAATAGTGGGTGATATATTTTGAGTCAATATTATTACATAGAAAAAATACTGAAGAAATTCAGTCACTTAAAAATTAAAGAAGCAAATACCCTATTTGACCCAAGTATCAAATTAGTCAAGCATGTTGGAAGAATAGTGGCTCATATAGAGTATTCATATGTTATAGAAAATCTTATGTATGCAACACAGTGTATAAGACCTGATATAACATTTACAATTAGTAAATTAAGTAGATTTACTAGCATCTAAATGTGAAGTATTGGAAGGCTATTGAAAGAGTTATTGAGTACCTTAAACGGATTAAAGATTATGGCCTACATTACTCAAAGTTTCCTACTATTTTTATAAAGATATACTGACAAAGTTGGATATCGAATTTAGGAGATATTGGATATCGAATTTAGGAGATAGCAAATCCATTACTGGTTAGGTATTTACTTTGGCAAGAGGCACTATTTCTTGGAAGAGTAAGAAACAAACATGTATAATACACTCAACTATGGAATAAAAATTTGTTGCTTTAGGAAAGCAAGAAAAGAGGATGAATGGTTGAGAGATTTTTTATTAGAAATTCCATTGACTTCTATGAATTTAATTTATATACTTTGTGATATAAATCAAGATACATGAGTCTTAGACATGATTATGTGAGAAAATTAATGAAGAATGGAATTATTTCACTCATATTTGTAAAATCAAGTAGGAATTTGGCTAATCTGTCAACCAAACTTCTTATAAGAGAAATTATAAGATCAACATCAAGTTGGATGGGACTAAAACTCCTTGAATAAAAGATCTACAAATGATAGCAACCCTGAATATTTCAAAGGGTAAGAATAAGTCATTGACATGTGAAGTGGTTAAAGTATTGGTTGTCAATAAATGAGGATTGAATTAATTATACTCTTAATGAAATTCAATCAAGTTAGGACAAATATCTTAAAGAGTGACAGATATTGTAAGAACTTTATCTATATGAACTTAAAAGTGGTGCCGTTTCAATTAGAAATTGGAGTTTCTCTCATATAAGTTCATTAATTTTAGATCAACTTATGATCTTACAAGAGTTAAGTGCGTCATGGTGTGAAATTTGAAAATTTTTATGTATATGATGTTACTGATTTTGCCATAAGAAATAACTTGTTCAAAATTTTTATACTACTTAAGATTTCGACTTTGTCTTATAGCATTTATAATAAGTTAATATTCAAATAAAAAATATATTGCTATATTCATAAATATAGTTTGATATTTTGGAGAAATTTTTATATTTGAAGAAATAAGGATTGTTATAAATTATTCAAATAAAAAAGAAAAAAGAAAATAAATTTTAATAGAAGTAATTATTAGACAAGGCAGTTTTTAGTAGTTATTTATTAAAAATTTGATTGTCTATAAGGTTATCACTTTTGAGTTTTCTGCTATGTGTATTAAGATCATTTTAATTGCTGAAAATTTATAATTAAACATAATTTTCTTTTCTTCAAATAAAAAAAATAAAAATTTATTTATCATATTTTTAATTTAAAGTTTTTCACTATTTGTTTAGTGTCAAATTTCTTAAAACTTATAATATCCATTAAAATTATTTAATTGCATCCCATAGAAATCTTAATAAGGAGAAAGAGTAAATATTTCTTTTAAAAAAACGAATTTACACATTTTAAATCATATTTTATTACTTTGATTTTATTTATGTTTTTACCTTAAATATTTTATATATAATTCTATCCGTTTTTTCTTTTGTCACCTTAGTTTTAGTAATCTTTCAACAAAATCTTATAATTCTTTTGATATACTTTGCAATTAAACTATTATTTAATTAAAATTCACTAATTCTTTTATAATTTCTTCAACATTCTTTTGTAGTCCTATTATTAGATTATATAATTTTTAAAATAAAAAATTATAAGATATATAATAATTAAATTATAAAGTAGATTGAAAGAATTATCCAATATCTTGAAAAATCACAAAACCTAAATTTATATTTAAATTCACAACTACATGTATAATTTCTTAAGCATCTTCTATAATTTTAACCATTGGATTATGCAATTCTTAATTTCCTAAAAAAATCGCAAACTGAGTAAAGAAAATTATAAAATCTTTTAAAGAAATTTCACAATTTAAATTTGTACATAAAATTTAGAATTTTTATATAATTTCTTCAACACCCTTTGTCGGGTCCTATAGTTGGGCTATGTAAGTTTTAAGTTTTACAAAATAACATAATTTTAGGTCCAACTATTGGGTTATAAAATTTTAAATTTATAAGAACTACATGAAATAATATTTGAGTTATAAACTGAATTAAGAGACATAAATTTTTTTAAAAAAATTGTACTGATAAGTTTAAGGTGGATTAGGATTATTCTAAAGTCATCTAGATAAACTAGAATGACTTATAGATGTTATCTGATCCCTATGTAAAATATCTTTTTTTATTATACCTCTTTACATTTATATATTGCAATTGTAGCCAATATGATTTAAGAATAAAATACATAATCAGTTTATGGTATCAGAGCAATCCTATTTCTAACTCCTCTGCCTCTAATAATTCTTTGGTATATTATTATTGTTTTATATCGTTTGCTTTGTCTCTTAGTTTTTTTGTTGTTGTTGTCTCTACATTTCTTTGGTCTTTTTTTTTTTTTTTTTGTTCTCTCTGCTACAATGTCTATTATTCATGTTACTGCCCCTAATTCCTTGCTGTCACTGAACCTAGTCGATCAGATATTAATAAAATTAAATGCCTCCAATTATCTTCTCTGAAAAGCCAGATGATTCCATTATTGATGGGTTATGGTCTTGTTCATCATGTAGATGGCTGTTAACCAGCACCATCCAAAGAGCTAGACAATGGTGCTCCTAATCCTGCATATATATCTTGGTTTCGTGAAGATCGGACTATTTTAGTTGGATTGTAACATCACTTTCTGAATTTCTACTGCCTAAAATGGTTGGTATGATCACAGCTAAGGAGGCATGGTTAAAACTATCTACAACCTACTCTTCTAGTTCTCGTACTCAAATTCATCATTTAAAAAAAAAATTACATCCTCTTGAACGAGGGAATGATTTCATTCCAGTTTACATGGATCGCCCAAAGCAAATTGCTGATGAATTAGCTGCTTTATATAGACTAGTTAATGAGGATGATCTTATTGGTGCCAACAAAAATGGTCTTGGATCTCTATGCGTCCATTTGTTTGTTTCTTAGATGCCACATTGCAGCATGTTTCCTATGATGATTTGTTTGGTTTATTACTCAGTGAAAAGCAACAATTGTTGCTTGATTCCGAATCTACAGATATATTCACATCCACTGCACATTATAATGCCATTTGACCACAACAACAATATGGTGGCCGAGAAGGTAGTGGCCATCATCGTGGTGGAAGGACAAATACGGGAAGAGGGTCTGTTGGACAAGATTCTCAGTTTGCAATGGGTACTACTACTTCTTATTCAGGTATTGTTTCTGGTTATTCTTCTTCTGCTATTCAATGTCATAATTGTCAAGGTTTTGGTCATATTCCCAAAACATGCTCCAGCCCAAAAACATCCCAGCCAAATCGCACCAATATATCCAAACCTGCCTCTCATCTTGTCAACATTGGTCCTGTTGAACCTCAACCTCAAACATGGACTGTGGACTCTGGAGCTAACCATCATTTGACTGCAAATTTAAAAAACTTGTCTTGTAGCAATGACTATCATTGCACGGATTCTGTTACTATTAGTGATGGTAAGTCTCTGTCTATTTCTAAAGTTGGTTCTGCTAATTCTTTCCTCAATGACAATAAAGTTTATTTGGATAATGTTCTTTATGTTCCTAAATCTTGTGAGAATTTTTTATCTGTTGGCACTTTCACTGTCTTTCACTGTCTAACTAATGTGATGATTAAATATGGATTTCAGAAATCTAATGCAGATGCTTCCTTATTTGCTCAAAAGGCATTTTCAGTTAAAAGATTTGAATAAACTGGACTATTTCTTAGGAATGGAAGCTACATGGACATGGACAAAATCTGGGTTTGATGATTTTGACTCTGGATAAAATATATTCAAGATCTTTTAGTGAGAGCAAATATGCATCAGAGTACATCACTATTAACTCCGGCAATTCCAAGTGAGAAATTAGAATTTGATAATGGTGCACCAATTGTAAATTTCACAATGTATTGAAGCATTGTTTGTGGCTTAAAGTATAGACCCGAAATTTCATTTACTGTAAACAAAGTCTCTCAATATTTGCACAATACGGTCGAGAAGCATTGGATAGCAGTAAAACGAGTACGATCCTCATCCAATCAATTACAAGCTTACTCTGATGTTGATTATGCTAGTTGTCTTGATGAACACAAATCCACCACAGATTATGTCATCTATCTTGGTAATAATCTAATTTCTTAGGCATCTAAGAAGCAGTGAACAATTTCTTGTTCGTCTATAGAAGCAGAATATAAAGCCTTGGCAACAACCACTTCTAAATTGATATGACTTCAATCTCTTAAAAGAATTTGGTCATTCCATCTCCACCCCAATTTTATTGTATGATAATATAGGAGCCACCTATTAGACTGCCAATCCAATATTATACTCACGAACCGAGCATTCGGAAGTGGATTTTCATTTTGTACGAGATCGAGTGGCGAAAAAGCAATTAAAAATGGCACACATTTCAACTAACAATCAACTTGGTGATATCCTTACAAACCACAACCAAAACAGAAATTTTTATTATTATGTGGCAAGTTGAGGGTTTGTTCAAACCTGATTCAACTTGTAGGGGTATGATAAGGTTACTGTGTTTTAGGATTATGCTAAAGTCATCAAGATAAACTAGGATGACTTATAGGAATTATCTGATCCTATATGAAAGCTATCTTGTAACAATATTTAAAATTTGATTATAATTTTAAACAATATCCAAATAAGCACAGACTAAAAATAAATATTAACGTAAGAAAATGAATGGTTACCTGTAATTGATCACCAATGTTAACGACAAAAGCATTTGGGTGAGGATTAACACCAACCCACTTGCCATCTTTGAGGACTTGAAGGCCAGCAACTTGTAGATCTTGAAGTAAAATTGTAAGAGCATTTGGGTCAGTATGTCCAGGCAAACCGTAAGTCAATTCTGGCTCAGGGCAAGGTGGATAATAGTTTACAGCCATATGCTGTCCTTGTTCACCTAATACCTTCTTTATATGATCTTTTTCAAGGCCTAAGCTTTCTGAAATGAATTCTTGTAATCGAAACCCAAGTTCTCGAGCTTCTATACAGTAATTACTCACAATTTCCCTATATATTATACAATGCAAGTTTCAAATTAGATTACATGTGTATGTATACTTGCATGCTCAAAGAGTTGGAAATTAATCAATTAGTCTAGAAAATACTATAAATCAATTCTATAAATTACAAATGAATAACAAATTCACACTATTATGCTTATTATAAACAAATTTTTATTTAGAATTTCAAATCATTAATTTTATAAATTTAGTGAATTAAATTCTATTAAAATTGATATAATTTATAAATACATTGTAAATTAATAAATTGAACTATAAACTAAAAATCATAAAATTGAGGATATATAAAAATTTTTGGTGAGGCCACACAATAAATTTTAGTGGGGACAAAAGTTTATATAAACACAAAATTTATGAGAATTTTGAAAATATTAAAAATTAAAGTGATCCCACTCAATTGAATTGGCCCCGCCTATGGATGCAAATGAATGACTTTTTAACATTTTTAGAAGGCAAACTTTGTTAATTAAAAATAGTTATACTATAATAAAGTTTTGATTTAATGGCTAGAATTTTTTTATAAAAGAAAAATTATATTTTTGGTGTTTGAATTTTTTTTTTAAACTGATTATTTTGATGTTTAAATAATTTTTTGTCTGATGAATTTTTTAATTTTTAAAAATAATTTTCTGAAAGTGTTTTTTATTATTTATAAGTCAATAACTGAAGTACTTGCTATATACTAAATGGACTCACATGTATAAACATTATTCATCAATCACAGGAGTACTGACTATATATTAAATGGACTCGTATGTATAAATATTATTCATCATGTCATTTGTGACGTGTTCTAATAATTTGAATTGATAATTGTCTGTAATTTTTTTTACATTTTAAGAAATAATGTGGCAAATAATTTTATATAAGCCCATTTAATATATAGTCAACATTTCTATGAGTGAGAAACAGCTAAAAATATCTATATAAAATTATTTTAAAAATTAAAAAATTCATTAAATCAAAATAATTATCCAATTTTCATAAATTTTGAAAATTCAGACATCAATAATATAATTTTTCTAAAAAGTTGAAATTTCTAAAAATTTTAAATAAAAAAAATTATAACGAGTAAAACTCTAACTAAAATATTTTTATTAAAAATTTTACATCTGTTCTAAAAATTTTAAATAATGTAAAGTTAATATATAATTGTTTAGTGATATTATTTTCAAAATTCAAGTGATTAATATTTATTTTCTTTTAAAAGATTTTTATGTATTAAAAAAAAAATACATAACGAAGACAATTTGATGTGATTATTTATGTAGAGAGTGTCAATTTTGACTTCAAATCACCAACTAATAGAGGTTGGCACTTAGTCGGGTCAAATTGGATTTATGTTAAATATTATTTTGAGTGTTTTTTTTTATGGGTTTGAAGACTCGTTTTGGGTTGCGTTCGAATTTTAAATGAATCATTGAATTGATGGTTAAAAATAATTTCAATTTGAGTTTGAGTCAATTTTGAATATAGCTTTAAAAATAAGTTTTTGAGACTAATTGGATCAAAATAAATTTTTTGTGAAAGTAAATTATATATAGATATAATATTTTAAAATTTAATAATAAAAATAAATATTTTAATTTTAAAATATCAGACATACAATTTAAATAAAATAAATATAAAATATTTAAAGTTTATTATCATATATATAATTTTTATATGTATAAAATATTATAGCATAATACATAAATTTCTTTCAATACTTATACATATAATAATATAATAATCAAATTGATTAATTCTAATATATTGTAATATCAATATATTTTTTTAATTCTAAAAAGTAATGTAAATTTTTTTATCAAAATTTAAATTTTAAGACGATAATGCTACAAAATAAAAATAATTAAATAAATTTTAAAATTATAATGTATTTAATTATTAATTAAAATAAGAAAAATTTGATATTTTATAAATAATTATTAATGTTTTATTGTTACAAGAATTACATTAATAATAATTAAGTTTATTTTTATATTAAATATATGTACATTAATTACGAAAAAAATTTGATATTAAACAATAAATTGATAATAAATATGTATATATTATTAAAAATTTGATTCAATTTCATTTAATAATAATAATTCTTTTTTTATTAGTTTATATTAATTTGGATTACTAATTGATTCATTTAATTAATTGTGAAATAATTGAATTGATCCTAAAATTTAATTTCTCATAATTTAGGCATTAAATTTCATTAAATTCTAACAAAAATATCAACAGCAAATTAACATTACATTCAACTCATATTATAACACTAAAAACTTAATGTAACTAAAATACAATTTCAAAAATAACTTTCTAATTTATCTTTCATGTATACAAACCCCAAAGCTGAATGCCATTATAAATTTTCGATGGACCTCAATAAAATCATGTAAAATTATCATAATTTTAATAAAAATTAAAATTTATAGTCACATTAAAATGTAAAATTCAAATAATCTTTTGAATGATTTACCTATGAATGAATATGATAGTGATAATGATGACAAGAGGAATGAGCACATAAGAAGAAATAAAAGGATTAAAGGAAGTCCATATTTGAGACTTTTTTTTCTCTATATATAATTAATTAATTAAATTAATTAAAGAATAAGAAGAAGACTTTGATACCAAAGTGTTGGTTTTAAATTTCCAATAAAACCATCCGGCCACATCGTTCGGTGGGTTGGGGAGGTTGCTGTTTTTTTTATACAGTAATTTTTCATATGTTTAATTTTATATATCTAAAAAATTTTATAAAAATTTTTAAAAATTATAATTTGTTAGTGTTTCGTATAATGAATCCAATGATATATTTTTTATACTAAACAAAAATCAAATGGACAGTTAAAAATATATTATAATTTTTATATATTATATTTAACGATCTAGATTTAATGTATTTATAATATATTTTTAGCTGTCTATTTAATTTTTATTTAATATAAAAAATATATTATTAGATTCATTATATAAAACACTGTCAAATTATAATTTTTAAAAATTTTTATAAAAATTTTTAAATATATAAAATTAAACACATATAAAACTATTGTGTCAAAAAAGACAACAACTCTCTCGTCCCCATCGTAAGATCCATTGAAATGGCCTTTGAATTTAATGCTATTAAATTGAGATTTATTCACTTATTATATGCTCCACCGATTTGAAAAATATCTTTAATCAATTTTTAATTTTTTTATTTTATTTTATTTGACTTATTCAACTTGTCATAAATCATCACAATAAATCAAATACTAAATCTTTAAAGATATTCTTATTATAATAGTGTTTGATGATATAATTTAATATTTAAAAATAAAATTTTTAAATATTTTTATTAATTTTTTTAAAATTTTTAATTAATTAAAATTCATTTAAAATAAAAAATTTTAATTTATTATAAAAGATTATAAAGTTTTAAATAATTTTAAAATCTAAAAATATGAATAATAATATTATTTCAAAAATTTCACTATTAAATTTTTAATACTTAATTTTTATTTTACCAAATACCATAAATAACTTTTTATTATTATTGTTATTATAATAGAAAGATATGCCTCCTCTACCGCAAATTTAGGCATGTAATTGCACACTAATATATTATAGAGTGCCATTAAGAATTATATTTTGCAAATAATCTAAATAAATAATAAAAAAAATCCAATTAATTCAATCGTAATATTGACCATGACCATAAATAATAATGTTTCTAGAGGAAGATGACTTGGTAAGTTGCAAGCCACGATATTAAATTGTTCCACTATAGGACGGTTGCCTAATAGACTACACGTCACTTCCAATCCATTGTAGATAGCATGATTCAATTTGCTTACGTCTACACGGAATTAGGTCTCTGACGATCACCACTCAACGGAGTTAGTAAACGGCGAAATATGACGTAGTTAGGATCTACTTAAAATTTAATCATCATTCTTAATTTTTTTTCAATTGAATTTCTTAATTTTTATTTTTAATTAATTTACTCTCTTTAAATTTTAGTTAATTTGCTCTCTTAACTTTAAATAAGAAAATATGTTTATTTGAATTTATTTAATTTTTCACTGACAAAAAAATTAATTAATTAATCTGTTTGTCTTAAAATTGCAAAATGTATAATTTTTAAGATTTTTTTTTAATTAATTGTTATTTCTGGTAAAATGACTTAATATATTAAATATCTTTACTTTTTAAAAATATATTAATTTCCTCCTGATAAATATTTCGTTATACTAGTATATCATTTCGTTTATTTTTAAGTTTAATTTTATTATTAATCAATTTTAAAATGATCCATAAGGATTATAAAAAAACAGAAATATTTGTATCCTTTATTTTTAATTAATTATATTCTATTTTTATTTTAAAAAATATTTGTTAGGGTAAAAAAATTTATTTTCATATTTTTGATAAATTTAAAAATAAAAAATAACAAAAATATTTTTTATTTTATTTTAAAAAAATAATTTAAGAAAAAGTTAAATTATTTTTTCTAAAATTTTTTAATACAAATAAAAATTTTATTTTCATATTTTTGATAAATTTAAAAATAAAAAGTAAAAATATTTTTTAAATTTTTTTTTTATTTTCAAATTTTATTTTTTAAAAAATAAAATAAAAAATATTTCTAAAAATTATTTTTATTTCTTTTATTTTCAAAATTAAAATATATTTTTTAATCCTAATTTTTTTTTAGAATAAAAAATAATGTAATTAATTAAAAATAAAAAGTAATAGTATTTTTGTCTTTACATTACCTTTATTGATTATTTTAGGATTAATTAATAGCAAAATTACACGAAATGATCTAATAATATATTATAACGTTCATAAAAAGAGAGTTAGTGTATTTTTTAAAGATTAAAAGAAATTAGTATATTGAGTTATTTTATAAGGAGAAATTTTAATTAATTCTTTTATTATCTATTTTAATTTTTAATTTATTTATTATTTTAATTTTTATATTTTATATTTCTTAATTATTATTTTTATTTTCAACATATTTTTTTATAAAAATATTATTATAATATTAAAATAAAATATAATTTAAATTAAAAATAAAATAATTAAATAGACACATATAAAAAAAAATGAAATTAAGATTTTTATAGTGAGATGGATGGACTATATTTTTAGATAAAAAAATTATTTTAGATTAGAAAAATTAGTATTTTAAAGCTAAATAAATAAAATATTTTAATTTTTTTTAATATTAAAAAAAATCAATCTTAAATTTATTATAAAAAATATATATTTATTATTAAATTATATGGGTGTGTAAAACGTTTCAATTTAATTGAGATTAATTGTGTTTTCAGGGAGTATGAAATTTCATCAAATCTGTTATGACGTGCGGATTCGACGTTCCGTATAATTTATAAGAAGCATATGCGCAAGATTTCAAATGTTAATAATTATGATAAATAATCGTTTTGGTTACCATATTGGTCCACCTGTTCAATTTTGCGAGGGGCAATTATTCATGCTACGATTTAGAAAGATAAACCAATCATAATTTATTTATTAAAATTTTTGAATTTTTATTGGCAAATATTGTGCATTTAAATTTTTAATTTTCATATTAAAAGATTTTTATAAGAAAAATAAATTCATTAAAAACTGATTTTGCACCATGGAAATTACCAAAATTATTTAAAAAATATATTTTTCCTTTTTCGAAAAACTATTGGAAGTTTTTAATCATTTGTAAAGTATTATTAATGAATTTGGCATTAAATTTTGTTTTTCATAACAAATAAAGAATTTTGGGTTTGAAGAAAAAATGAGAGTTACCAAGAAAATTCAAAAAACCCTTGATGGATGAAAAACAATAAATTTAGAGACTTTAAAAATAGTTACTTCCACAAAAATAAAAAAATAACTCTTTAAAATTAACTCTTTAATATATATACATCCAACAGCTAAGACATCGCGTTTGAGAAAAAAAATAATAAATAATTATTGAAAGTCTAAAAAATTATTATTTTTAAAATTTTTATTTTAAAATTTTTTTCATAATAATTGATAGCTGATTTAAATTTATATTATTTTATACATATAAAAAATATTATTAATAAAAATATTTTTTAAATTAATTTTTATATAACTATAATAATAATAAATAATGATTAAAATATTATAAATAATATTTATAAAAAATTATCATATTCATTGCTAGAAGAAAAATATAATTATATAATAAAACAATTAATTATAATTTTTCAATAAGAATAGCTAGTAAAATAACTAATATATATTTCTCAAAAAAAAAAGTATACTTTTAATTGTCATTTAATATTTCAATAGAAACAATCAGTAAAATTATATTAAGTCATCATATTTATATTTTATAAAAAATTATAAATATTGTATTAAAGAGCATATCCATTATTATAAAAGAAAGGTTAAAGTAGATATACACTCACTCTTGCAGCATCTTATATTTTCATACCTACTATATTCAATGAATATATAAAAATAAGGAAGAAATCTAATGATTTGATTTTTATAAGTTCATTTTGATAAAAAGTACTCGCAACTTTGATCAAAATAATAAATAAAATAATTATTGTCCATTAGTTCATAATATTTATTTCTTATTTTTTTATTCAAAATAATACCAAATTACTAGCTCTAAGTTATTAATATAGGCCAAGTTTTCAATTTTTTATTTTTATTTTTTATCCATTCGAATGAATTAATCTTGCTAAAAAAAAGATTACAGTGAAATCACTAATGCAAGTACACAGATTTACATACCTTTTTTTTTATTAATGACGAAAAATAAAATAGAAATTTAAATTTTTTTACTTAAATTAAAATGTATATCTATCGTTTGACAAAATTATCAGTGCAAAGCATTTCATTATAATTTATGTATTAGTAATTAGTAAAAAAAACTAAAATTTTAAACGTGAATCTATCATTTAATTATTAATTATTTTTTTAGAATTAAACTATAAAAGGTTTTATTTTATGAATTTTCTTAATTATCATGCAAATAATTTTAGGGTTTTTTTCAAAAATATCAAAAAAATAAAAAATATTTTATTTTTACTATTAAAATTTTCTTTTAAAAAAATAATATATGTCTAAAAATATTTTTTTAAAAATATTACATATATAAAAATATTTTTTTTAAAAATATAATATATATCAAACATATACTAAAAATATACTACACATATACCAAAAAATAATAAAAATGAAAAAAAAAACGACCGTAGAATTAAAATAAAAAAAATTTTAAAAAATATTTGTATAATATTTCCATGAATTTATTGGTACAAAAAAAATATATAAATAGGGATGATAACATATCAAATATGAGTCAAATTTTACAGAATTTGAATTCGATATGTTTTTAAATAAAAAAAACCTTGTCTCGCGAACAAAGTGGAAAGAGTAACATAGTGGAATGGGGTGAGACTGATAATGACCGTTTATATATATTTTTTATTTTTTAAAAAATTATATATTATTTTCACATATACATATAATATAATTTATATTTTATATAAAAATAATTATAAATTAAATATTAATAAAATATTTAAAAATATATATATATATATATATATATATATATATATATATATATATATATATATATATATATATAATCGAGTTGAATTAATTTGATCCAAAATTAATTTAAATTTAAAAAAAAAATTCATCTCACTTTTTTTATTAAATTTAAATAAATATTATTCATCTAACGTGAGGAGTATTTATGACGGATAAAATTCCATTCCTATATACAATGCGGTTTCTCCTGCATTTGAAAATGGAGTAAAAACAAATTTTGTGGTTGAAAAAGTGCAGTTGTCCAGCAAGAGAGAGAGTAAACCTTATAGCCTTTTTTTGCAACCCATGTGAGAAAGCACATAGGGGAGTTACTAAGGAAGGCTAAAATTTTAGGATTTGACTCAGCTTTATTAAAATTGAGTCAATTAATGATAATAAATTATGAAATAGGATAAGAATATATATTTTTTATTAATATAAAAATAATTAATATAAAAATATTTTCACTTTTAGCTATATATAAAATTTACTTTAATTTAAATTGAAAAAAGGTACTCTCATTTTATTAAATGCGGTCCAAACAGAGGACACAGTGTCAAGCCTACCTAACCCAACTGCCTATACTTTAGTAGTCCGTAGGATTCCAAAAATGGTAGCAATCTAAAGATCTTTCTATCTCATTCTTTATTTTTTTTAAATCATTCTCTCTCTTATTTTCTCTCTTTTTATCTCATTGTATTTTTTTATATAATAAAAAATTTATAATTTTATTAATTAAATAATAAAATAAAAATTATTATTAAAATATATATAATTTTCAAAACAAATTAAAATAAAAAATTAAATTATTTATAATATAATAAAAAATAAAATAAACAGTGTTACTTAAACAAACTTAAGTTTTAATTAAAATTTTAAGTATATAAAATAATTTATTATATGATAAATATTTTTTAAATTTATAAAATATAAATTTTATAAAAAATAAAAAATAATTAATTTATTTATCTTTTATCATTTATTATATATGGTCAAATTTATCAAAAGTAGCATGAAACAGAAAGTCTTAAATTCACACTGCATGTTTGTTATTTATTTAAAATGGAGTCTTTTTAAATTATCAAATTATTACATATAGTTCTATAAAGCACATGCATAGATTTAGTGTTCAAGTACCGTCACATGACTTTTATAAAAATCCTAAAATTTATAATTTTTTTTGTTCTGTATATAAATTAAAAATTAAAAAATACATATAAAAACAAATAAAATATAATATCTGATTGACTGACAATTATATCTTTTTATACATCAAACAGAATCTCTAATAATTATATTAAATTAGTAGAATAATTTTAAAATAATCCCTTAAAAAAAAAAATAATGTCCTTAAAATATAAAAATATGAGATCTTCATAATAATGTTTTTAGCTATGATGAATCTTCATAAAATGTAAATATTAACCTAAAAACACATCTTGTGATGTAATTTTAGTTTTATTTTAAAAGAAAAAAGAAGAATTATTTCAAAGAATGGAACATTCATGTGAGGTTTCCCCAAGTCATTTTATACATTTTTTAGTATATATATTTTACTATTAGTACAAATGCAAAATTAAAAATGATGAGAAAGACAAGAAATGCACGTGGCAGGTTTTTAGCCCCCATGTTCATGCACCTTTGGTGATTAAAGCATATTTCAGAAAGAGAGAGAGAGAGAGAGAGAGAGAGAGAGGAGACTTACTTGAATGGAGGAGGATTAGAAGGCCACTCGGGCATATACTTAGGAAGAGGGTAGCAATGGAGTCTGAGATAATCTCTCCAATTATGAACTTTTTCTTTATTAACATTAAAACTTGTTGAAAGTCTCATTGTCTTTGATGGGTCGTCTGAATAATGCTTCAGCTTCTCCTCCACTGGTAGGCTAAAGAAGTCACTTGCCACTTTTAACATCTTCTCCACTCCTTCAGCGGAAACTCCATGATTTGTCACCTGTATGCTTCAACCATTCAATCAAATCCATGCCCCAAAACCCTCCACAATATCGCAATAATTAAGTATGTGTTATAATTAATTGGTTTTATTAAATTTAAATTTGTAACCATTGGATTCAATTCTAATACTACCGAACTAAAGTTGAATTTTGATGTGTAGAAAAAATTATATGTATGTATGTATGTATATATATAGACACAGTGTTTTAAATAGATTACCTGGAAAAACCCAAAGTCCCTGCAGGCCTCAGCGATTTGTTTGATAATTTGGGCTCTATCCTCAGAACCCAGGTCGATAACCGGAACGTCTACGCACGGTGAAACTTCCGATAGCCTAGGACGTTCTGATTCCGGCCGGATGTAACTTGCCGGAACGGTTGAGTACCGGAATCCTGAGGAAAGAACCTTTGTTTGCATGGTATTTTATTCACTTATAATATACAAATGAATAGAGGAAACTACTGCTTGTAGTTTAAATCGGGTTACATGAAGTTTATTCAACAAGTTCCAGCATATAGACTTCTTACCATAGAGTAGCTATTTATAGGAAAAAAGAGAGCGTATCAGTATTTCGTATACACCCAATTAATTATAATGATAAGAATTATTTCTTCCTTATAAAATATTCAATATATAATTTTTTTTGAGATTTAAAAAATATATTAACTTTTCTGACGAATATCATAATATTTTATTAGACTTTTTTATTAAATTTTATTATTAGTCAATTTTAAAATTATTAATAAAAACAGTAAAAAAACAGAATTACCTTTACTCCTTATTTTTAATTAATTACATTTAATTTTTACCTTAAAAAATATTTTTTAATAAATTTGAAAATAAAAATAATATTTTTTTATTTTATTTTTTAAAAAATAAAAATTCGAAAATAAAAAATAAAAAATATTTTTTACTTTTTTATTTTCAAATTTGAAAAAAATATGAAAATAAATTTTTTATTTGTATTAAAAAATTTAAGGAGAAATAATTTAATTTCTTCTTAAATTATTTTTTAAAATAAAAAAAAAAGAATAAAAAATATTTTTTAAAAAATATTTTTATTTATTTTTTATTTTTAAATTTGGTAAAAAATATGAAAATGAATTTTTTAACCCAAAAAAATATTTTTAAAGCAAAAGTAGAATGTAATTAATTAAAAATAAATGACAAGTGCATTTCTACTTTTTTATTACACTTATTGATCAATTTAGAGTTGACTAATAATAAAATTAAACGAAAGAGGTACTAGTATAATAAAACATTCGTTAGGGGGAGTTTATATATTTTTAAAAAGTCAGGAGAATTTAGTGTACTAACCCTTAATTATACACCAAAAGCATATTTTCCCACCAAATTTATCATATTAGCTAATTTTACCCTTTGGACTATTAAAATAACATGTTTAATATTCAAACAATGAAAAATTGAGATTTTTACCCTCGTAATAGTCCAGTTAACACAATTCTTGGATTCACATGTAAGAATGAAGCTTAAAGACTGTCAAAAACTAATGATGTGGAAATTTCAATAAAAAATTCATCAATTTCACATCAGTGGAAAACATTCAACAAAAAAATTTAAAAAACAGAGTTTGAAAAACGAGAACAAAAACAGAATTGAAAAGAAAGTAGTAAAACCAAAAAGGGAAAATTGAAAATCTAACTTGAATAGTCGCGGCTTGAAGGAGCAACAACAACAATGATAATCGAAGATATTAGCCCTCTTGGGTTTGATATTGATTTTGATGATAACAAAACAATATAAATGTGTTATTTGTACTAACAATTTGTTTGAGTTGTTTAAGGCATGAGAAATCATGACCATTATTCAAACTATAAGATTAACACATTTTAAGGAAGTTTATAGAGTGCATATACTTAGGGGGAGCATACTTGGAGAAGTGCGACCAGACAATTCTAGATTGCTAAATTTCGGTGTATCGTAGGCACGACGCTGGAACAAACTTGATCACAGGTATGACAAAATCAGTCACAGTCTTAAAAGGCTTCAAGTCACGGGCGCGACACTTTTCAGTCGCGAACGTGAAATTAATTTGAGAATTTTTAGAATCACACAGAAGCTAAAAATGAATAGTGTCACATCTGTCGCGGGTGCGATAACCAGAGTGGCAGGTGCGACCTTCACCAGTCGCAGGCGCAAAGTTAAATTCAGAATATCTTCAAAGTTCCAGTAGTCTCAAGGTGAACAGTGACACAAAAGTAGCAGGTGTGACAAAGACAGTCGCAGCCGCGACTAGTGAAATTCAAAGTCACGACTCTGAAAAACTGGCAGTTTTACACATAGTCTGGAGTGATACCAAATTCTATATAAATTGGGAGAAGTTATTAGGACAAGCCATATATAGATGAAAAGATATGGATGTCTAGTCTTAGGAACAAAAATTGGATTGAGCATTGGATATTGAAAAATGAAGATATGAATTTTTGAAGGAATTATGCTCAAACTGGAAAACTAGGACAGAATAAATGGGATAGATTAAAAATATTTTTAGGAATTATAAAAGAATAATTTGAGCATAAATTTCATGTGGTTGAAGCTCTAAATGTCTAGTTTCATATGAAAAAAGAATCAAGTAATTTTGAGCTCTATAGAAGGAGAAATTGAAGAATTAGTGAAGCATACTCAAACTGTCTTATAAATTGGAGTAATAAAATATTATGATTTTTTAAGACATGAATATGGATTATTTTGGAGTTGAATTAAACTACAAAGTTGTAGTAGACATCTACAGTTTCCAATAAAAAAAAGGGTACATGATTTGGAGTTGTATAACTTGAGATATGAAGAAAACAAATCGCGGGTGTGACACAAAAAGTAGCGGGTGCGACGTTTCTTTAAAAAGGTCCAATAGCAAAATGCCACTTTTGTCGCGAGCGCGACTCAGAAGTAGTGAACGCGACTGTCGCGATTCAAACAGTAAAACTAGCAGTTGAAAATAGTTCTAACAACTATATTTTGGATCCTAACTGTCATATTTGATGTTGGGCTATAAATACAAGTTGTTTTGAAGCTTAAGAAGGTTAGCAAACAAGAGAATAATAATTGAAATCATTGAATTAAAATTTTGCATTAAAATCATTCTTGTATATGGCTTAGAGAGCTTATATTTATAAAGCATCAATTTGTGATCTTTAAATTGTAAAATCCTTGAGTTCATTAAGACTCATTGATTATTTGAGAGTTAGGTAAACTATAGGGAAATTCTTTCTCTTCTTCTTGTGTAATTCTATTGGATTTGAGTGGGAGCAATAGAAAACACTTGTAAAGATTTTAGTTTGAGCCTTGAAAACACTTGTAAAGGTTTGAGTGTGAATCCATAAAACACTTGGGTTTGATCTTGCAACCATAAAAGGATTGGTTAAGAGAATTCATAAGTGTGATCTTGAGGAGTGGATGTAGGCAAGGTTGCCGAACCACTATAAATCATTGTGTTCTTTCTTCTTTCCTTTCTTTCCTTCAATTAAAATTTTTAATTTGTTGTTAATTCCTCAAACAACTAATTCACCCCCCCTCTTAGTTGTCAAAGGGAATAACAATTGGTATCAGAGCCTTGTTTCTACTTTTTAAAAAATTTAACCATCTTGGAACAAAGATCAAAATGGCAACTTCAAGTGCAAGCATTGTTGAAGGAGGTTCAACCATTAGACTACCCTATTTTGATGGCACCGACTATTCATATTGGAAGAATCAAATGAAAATTTTCATGGATAGTGTCGGTATTGATTTATGGGATGTGGTTGAAGAAAGGCATGCCATCCCCACTAAAATCATTGATGGCATAGAGGTGACTAAGCTCAAGAGTGAATGGACAAAAAATGAGAAGAAGGCAAATGGGACAAATCAAAAAGCAATACACACTTTCTATTATGCATTGAGTAGAGAAGAGTATGGAAAAATCTCTTATTGCATTTCAGCCAAGCAAATATGAGACACTCTTGAAACTACTCATGAAGGCACCAACCAAGTTAAGGGTAAGAAAATTTAATTTCTTACTCATGAATATGAATTATTCAAAATGGAGCCAAATGAGAAGGTTTCAAATATATACAATCTCCTCATGGTAATTGTGAAAGGGATGTGAAAGCTTGGGAAGGTATACTCCTTAGAAGACATCAATGGCAAGATTCTTAGAGCACTCCCCAAGAAGGATTGGGAAGCAAGGATAGCTTCCATTGAAGAGTCAAATAATTTGAGCACCCTTTCGACCGATATTTTAATGGGTAAGTTACTCACTCATGAGATTACCCTACCTCAAGGAAAGCATGAAGAAAAGGAGAGGTTGGTCTTCATTGCTTTAAAAGAAGTATCCTCAAGTGAAAGTGAAGATGAAGAGGATGAGGAAGAGGATGATGATGATGATGATGATAACATGGCTATTCTTACATTGAAGATAAGGAACTTAATCCTTAAAAATAAGAACCCATGTGAGAAGGAAGTCAAGCAAAGAAGCAATCAAGTGAAGTGCTTCAAATGTGGCAAGCATAGTCATATTGTACCCAATTTCCCAAAGCTAAAGAATAAGAAGAACTTCAAGAAAAAGGCTTTGGCGGTCACTTGGGATGACTCAAGTGAATCGGATGAAGATGATGAAAATAGCAAAGATGAATATGCCAATCTTTGCTTCTTGGCAATTGAGGAGGATGAACCTTTAAATGAGGTAAATATTTCAAACTCCTCTAATGATGATGATGATGCCATGCTTATATTAGAGACATTACTTTCAAAGTATCAAAAATTACAAATTAAATATGATAAATTGAAAAGTATGTCTAGTAATGTTATGGATGCTTGTGATGATTTTAAAAATGAGATAGATGAATTAAATGAATCTAAAATTGAATTAGAAAACATCATCACCCAAAAGACTCATGAGCTAAATGAGATTATGCATGAGAATGAAGCCTTAAAGGCTAAAATGGATGCTTATAATGAGTCTTTGGCTATGTCTTGCAATGGCAAAGAAAAACTAGATGAGATTCTTAAATCTCAAAGTGTTAAGCCATCCACATCCAAGACCAATGCATGTTGCTCCACATCACAATTGCCTTGTGTGCCTCCTCTTAGTGTCATTAGACCTAAGAATGTTATGACCAAGGCAAAGGATCAACAAAGACCCTTATTTGCATGCATTATACCCCATTCTAATCATAATGTGTAATGCTTTTATTATGGCAAATTTGGTCATAAATATCATAGATGCCATATTAAAAAAATGCATCTAGGATATAACTATGTGGTTGCTCCTTTTGCTAACCCCCAAGGACCCAAAAGAAAATGGGTACCAAGAATGCATTCTTCCTCCTCTTATATGCAGAAAATTATAAGGAAGAATGATGGAGCAAAGATGGTTTATCTTCCCCCATATAGAAGATATGGTGCAAACAAAGCTCATGCTTATGAAGCATATGAGAGGGCACATAGGCCATGCACCAAAGGATATGAGGCTTTCAACAATTGGAAAAGCTCATATGAGAGAAGGCACTACCAATGGAGCAATGGTAGCAAGCCTCAATAGAGGAGAGCTTGGTAAAGATAAGTATACCTCCAACCCCCTTTGCAATTCAAATAAAAGGCATGCTTTGAAATTAATTGAATTGTATATTTGAATATGTTTGAATGTTTCATTTGGTATCATGCTTGAATGTGTTTGTTGCATTCATTCAATGTGTAAGGGGGAGAAAATGTTTTTAGAAATTTTTCAAAATTTTTCAAAATTTTTGATAATTTTTGCTTTGATGATCCCTTGAATCCCTTGAATTTTATTTGATTGATAAAGGGGGAGAAATTTTTATAATTTCAATTGGTATCATTTTTATGATGTCAATTCATTTAAGTTTTCCTCTAGTACTTCAATTGGTATAAATTATTTTTTTTTAAAGGGGGATAACTTAATCTTTTTAATGATATAAAAAAAGGGGAGAAGTGTGCATATACAAGTGTTCATATTTAATTAGTATTTTTAAATGGTTAATCTATTTTGCTTATTTATTTGAACACTTATATGCATGGTTTTGTTATCATCAAAAAGGGGGGAGATTGTTAGCTCTCTTGGGTTGATGTTGATTTTGATGATAACAAAATAATATAAATGTGTTATTTGTGCTAACAATTTGTTTGAGTTGTTTGAGGCATGAGAAATCATGACCATTGTTCAAAATATAGGATTAACACATTTTAAGGAAGTTTATAAAGTGCACATGCTTAGGGGAAGCATACTTGGAGAAGTGCGACCAGACAATTCTAGATTGTTGAATTTCGGTGTGTTGCAGACGCAACCACTTGTAGTCGCGAGCGTGACTCTAGGAACAAGTTTGGTCACAGATGCGATAAAATCAGTCACAGTCTTAAAAAGCTTTAGGTCGCAGGCGCGAAATTAATTTGAGAATTTTTAGAATCACACAGAAGCTAAAAATGAGCAGTGTCACATCTGTCGCGAGTGCGACAACCAGAGTCACAGGCGCGACACCAAGAAGTCGAGGGTGAAAAATTAAATTCAACATATCTTCAAAAGTTTCAGTAGTCTCAAGGTAAACAGTGACACAAAAGTAGCGGATGTGACAAGGGCAGTTGCAGCCGCGACTAGTGAAATTCGAAGTCATGACTATGAAAAACTAACAGTTTTACACATAGTCTGGAGTGATGCCAAATTCTGTATAAATTGGAAAAAGTTATTAGGACAAGCCATATATGGATGAAAAAATATGGATGTCTAGTCTTAGGAACAAAAATTGGATTGAGTATTGGATATTGAAAAATAAAGATATGAATTTTTGAAGGAATTATGCTCAAACTAGCAAACTATGACAAAATAGATAGGACAGATTGAAAATATTTCTAGGAATTATAAAAGAAGAATTTGAGTATAAAATTTCACATAATTGAATCTCTAAATGTCTAGTTTTATATGAAAAAGGAATCAAGTAATTTTGAACTCTATAGAAAGAGAAATTAAATAATTAGTGAAGTATACTCAAACTGTCTTATAAATTAAAGCAATAAAATGTTATGATTTTTAAGATATGAATATGGACTATTTTCAAGTTGAGTTAAACTACAAAGTTGTAGTAGTAAACTACAAAGTTGTAGTAGATATCTCAAAGTTTCTAAAAAAAAATGGTACATGATTTGGAGCTGTATAGCTTGAGATATGAAGAAAATAAGTCGTAGGTGTGACACTAGAAGTCGCGGGAGCGACGTTTCTTCAAAAAGGTCCAGTAGCAAAATGCCACTTTTATCGCAGGTGCGACTGTCGCGATTCAAACAGCAAAATTAGCCGTTGAAAATGGTTCTAATAGCTATATTTTGGATCCTAACGGTCATATTTGATATTGGGCTATAAATACAAGTTGTTTTGAAACTTAAGAAGGTTAGAAAATAAGAGAACAATAATTAAAATCATTAAATTAAGATTTTGCATTAAAATCATTCTTGTATATGGCTTAGAGAGCTTATATTTGTAAAGCATTAATTTGTGAGGTTTAAATTGTAAATTTTTTAGTTCATTAAGACTAATTGATTATTTGAGAGTTGGATAAACTCTAGGAAAATTTTTTCTTTTCTTCTTTTATAATTCTATTGGGTTTAAGTATGAGCCATAGAAAACACTTGTAAAGATTTTAGTGTGAGTCTTGAAAACACTTGTAAAGGTTTGAGTGTGAACCTGTAAAACACTTGGGTTTGATCTTGCACCCGTAAAAGGATCGATTAAGAAAATTCTCAAGTGTGATCTTGAGGAGTGGATGTAGACAAGGTTGCTGAACCATTATAAATCATTGTATTCTTTCTTCTTCCATTTCTTTCCTTCAATTAAATTTTTAATTTGTTGTTAATTTCGCAAACAACTAATTCACCCCTCTCTTAATTGTCAAAGGGACTAACAAAAGAAGATGATGGTTCACGATGTAATTCTTAGTGGTTGATTGGTGGAGGCTTTGGTGATTTTGATAACGGCAAGCAGGAAGCAATGAATCCTAATAGTGATGACAATGGATGAAAACCAAGTCCATTAATGGTAAGAAGCAACAAACTTAGATCTGATTTTTTTTTCAATGAATCTCAATTTTATTCAATTTTTTTTTTCTTTTGATTGGATTTCATTCTTTACTTTTTATTTTATTTTTTTTATTTTAAATGAAACTCAGTTGGGTTCATTCATTTTTTTTTTTCGTTTGAATGTAACTCAGTTAATTTTTTTTTCATTTGACTTTTTGTTTTCATTTTTAATTTTAATATTTTTTATTATTTAAAATATAATTTTTAAAAAATAATATTTTTATTATTTAAAAATATAAAATAAGTCTAACAATCCACTTTATCAAATTTTATTAACGAAAGAACACTTTAATCGAGGACAATTAGTTAATTGACTCTAATTTAAAAGGGTTAATTATTCTAATATCTTTATATTTTTTTTTTTTAAATTATACTAAATAGTTTATGTGTTTCTAAAATTATATTCAAACGTCCCTACATTTTACTTCCGTTAAAAAATAGGCACTTATATTAAAAAATCTGTTAAATCAATGTAAAAAGTTCATAATACCCCTCATTTTTATTCTAATTTTTACTCTCATGCCACTCCTTTAGTTTCACTATCACCCACATTAAAATTTTCGAACTCCTCCATCTTTCTTTCACTACCAACCCCACTGCAAATTATACCTAATGATAGATCAATTTTGCACAAATTCAATATTTCCAAACAAATTCTAATCCAATTCACATCAAATCATCAATAATGAACAAATCAACAAAGAAAACTAGACTGCAAAACTTCTTGCTCTAAATCCACTATATGAAGAAGAAAATAGAGAGGATTTGACAAAGAACCAAACACTGGACGAGGTGGTGAACCCAAAATTTCTTTTTCTTTTTCATTCCAATCTTGGGCGCTAGGAGCTAGGATCAAGTTCGTGCTCGGGCTTAGAATTAAAGTCACCAAACTCATCTTAGTCGGGCAGTGACTCGATCTGTATCAGTTCAGACAACTCCTTCAAAAATAGAACCTACCGATTGAAAGTTACTACCATAGCTGCCACCGCCACACATTCTTTCACTATTCCTCCTCCTCCTTTTTATCAACACCACAACTACTGCAGCAGCCGCCACCACCACCACCACCAATTCTCAAAAATTCAAGGAAGCCCCACAATTTTATAACTCCCCAACTTGTTCCTCCCTCTCTTCTAACGATATATGTTGTCAACAAATTATGCATGTGGCTATGTCCATACTAGCCACCTTGAAGCTCCAGATCATCGAAGATCGTTATCGTAGCCTTCAAGGCCATTATTTCTCCTGCTATCGTCGCAATGATTAGGCCACCAAAGATCACCATCGTTGATAACTAGTCATCTAGTGACTTTCGATCTCAGCCGCAACACTCGAACAAAGCTGCTCCACCCGATTCCAATCATCACAGATACCAAATCATAATTGGGCCTTCTTACGCCGATCTGGCACCTCTGGCTCTTCAATCCAGGCCATTACTCGTCCTCCAAACATCTTCTACCTCGATCTCTAATGATCCTAAGATCAGTGAGCAAGCTATTAAACCATTATCATTGATCTTCCATTATGAAAGAGACATTGTTGAACATAGAAGAAGAAGAGAAGAGAAGAGAAAAGTGTATGAGTTAAGTATAAGCGGAAGGGTATTTTGGGTATTAAAATAAATATTTTAATTAAAAGTTGACTTTTTAGATTTTAACTGACTGAAAAACGGCAAAACTGGACTGAAGAATCTCATTGTCTAACGAAAACAATGTTTTAGTATAATTTTAGCAATAATGGACTATTTAGCATAATTTAAAAAAATACAGAAACATCAGAGTAATTATCCCAATTAAAAATTTAAAGAAGTTTATTAAACTTTTTTTAAGATCTAAATTTAACATTGAACCTAAATTTATCCCTAACTAAATAAAAAATTCCATGTCAGCAAAACAAATATTAAAATATTATAACTTTGTCCACCTCATCACGCGAAAAATGCACGCGCATTGGCTTAAGATTTTTTAGAGGGTAAAAAGTATCAATTTTTCATTATTTGAGTATTGAACAAATTATTTTAATAATCCAATGGGCAAAATGACCTAACGTAATTAAGTTCAGAAGGAAAATATATTTTTGGCATTAATTATATTTTGCCATCAAGCCTGCTGTCACCTGTCTCTCATATTTGAGTTCCTATTAAATTTGACCTATTATTTTTTCCTTTTCTCTAATATATTAAGATTCGTACTTTTTTTAAAAAAATAATTATACTTTAGTTGTGGATTATGAGTTATATGAGGGTTGATTTAATTAATTTTTAGCGATTTATAGTAAAAAATAATTTAAAATAAAATCATAAAACTTTAAAATGAAAATTTAAAAATATTGACTTGATTTCACCATAAATCAATTTTAAACTCATTTTTAAAATTTAAGATAAAACATATGACATATTTTAATTTTAATGACTCTCTTTCAATATATATTAATCCTTAAATATTTATTATGAATATAATTATTATTTTAAATAACATATACTCTCATTAATTCCTGGGATGAAATTAGGATATTAACTTTAGATGGTCTAAAAATTAAAAATTTTTCATATAAATATGAAAATTTTCATAAAATTAATCATAAGTAGGTCCAAACTGTATAAAAATTAAGTTTTGGTAGGTCAAGTAAAATTTTTTCTATACACTAATGAGATATATTTTTGTTGGAGTGATCCAAACTAATTTGGGTATAGTCTTCTGTTACAACCCGGTTTTCCGAACCGCGACGGTCTTAGGGTACGGGAAATGCCAATGGCGACCGGCATCCGTAGAACCCAGTATCATTACACAGTCTATCAATCTCAATATATTATTCATTTATTATAATTATCATCCATTATTTTATCCTGCTATTCATTCTGTTAACCCGTCAATTATTCTATCACCATTCTGCAATTGGCTGTCACAAGTATATATCATACATCATGCATCATATATAATCAATATAGACCATCAATATCATATATAAATAACGTTCAGCTCCTAGCTACCCAGTACATACCCATGGAGCAGCTACATCATGAACACCAAAATAATATAAATATAATGATCCAAAATAAATATATATACATCAGAAAGTCCATAGTAGGAATCCACAGAGAAACAGATGACTGGATCCTGCAACCTACTCCTCTCCTGAAAGGGGTAAACAAACAAGTATGGATGATACTCAGTGAATTTACATGCATCCCAATAAATAATAGGCACAAATAGGCAATGGTATAAATCAAATGAAATACAGTAGACAGTAGGGATAACAAGGTACAGTAAAGCTCAAGAAATAACAAATATGCTCGGTTACATATGGAAAGGCAGATAATGAGATGGATTGTATGAAAAGAAATCATACAATCTCTAAACAATCAATATCACTGGACTGTGTAGGTCACCAGTATCATATAAGCATAAGACTGATTAGGTCCTATGGCCAGGACCATAACCCCTCATAGCTAGGGTTCAATAGTACAATGTGCATAAGATTGACAATATTTTTTCACTACCCTGTCGAATCGATAGTTCTGCCAAACCATATCAGGGTCAATAACGAGGGATACCATAAACAATAATGGCATCCGGATAACAGTCAATCAAATATCAATCAGTTTGGTATCAATCAATACAGTATGCAATAAGCTCATTAGTAATATCATATACATTATACAATCGATAATCATAAGGTTAGAAATAAGGAAAGGCAAGAAACAAACGATGGTTCGGTGGCCGAAATTGGTGGGTCAATTGGCATGCCAATGTCACTAGCAACAATGGCATTCAATTGGTAGGCCTATGGCATGCAAACCAATAGGCCAATAGCAATTAAACTAGGCATTTTGTCGAATATTTGGTGGGCATCCATTGGCAAGCCAATGGGTTAGGTTTTGGTGCAAAATTGACTTGCCCATTCAAACCAACAACAAGGTACATTGTTCAAGAAAGTAAAGGTATCAATAACCAAGATTAAACAACAACTAAATATGATCAAAATGGCAAGGAAAATCAAGTAAAAACCAAACAAACACAAAGGCATTTTAGGGCAAAATGGGTTCGGCCACCAAGGGGTTTTCACCAAAGGTTTCCAATTCATAATTTAATGATTCAAACATGATATTTGATACAATGTAAACTCACCTAAACCTTCTAATAGCTAATGCACTAGCCAATTGAACCAATTCCACAAAATCCCCAAATTTTGGCTACTTTGAAAACTCCAATTCCACAATCTACAATTCTACATCAAATTAACCATCAATTAGTTGTTCATTCATATCCAATTGATCATTTCTAACATCAATTTGAAATTCCTAACACTAAATCATAAA
>CANXYC010512834.1:0-10291 GCA_948193065.1 Aleurites moluccanus
CCAAAGTGCATGATGGACCAATGAATTTACTCTCATTGGGAAGAGCGTTCTATCCATAGGGTCATATGGTTTCAATCTCATAAGAAACATATTGGTCGTAAGACCATCAACATAAAGCATAATTTCAATCAAGTTTAACAAGTAGAAATCATGTGAACTTAACCCAAGAAGGTTGACCAAGTCACTTGTATTATATATATATTTATGGTAATCACATGAAATAATTGGTAAAGTTTCAGTTTTATGATATCATAGCATTGCCATTTAATAACCAATAATACTATATCAAATATATATAAGAATCATATAGGTGAACATTGAGGATGCTCGATCATATCATTTCAAAGAAACAAGAAGCAAATGAAATGTTCATACTTAGCTCAACACAAATTACTCTTGATTTTCCTTTAACAATTTGCTCAACACAATTCCCCTCAATTTCCTTGATTTTCTCCTCCTAAGACATTTTCTCCAAATATTTAAAATTAAGGTTTTCCTTAATCAATAATACTCAATATTATTTCTTAACATTTAACCATCTTAAAGTTTCTATTCTTAATTCCCAACATCAATTAAATTCATCTCTTAAAGAAAATCTGAAATTTACTTCGAATTTACTGTTCACATTACTATTTATGACAGTTCATAATTTCTGATTTCTCTAATATTAATTATCATTAATAGCTTCATATTGCTGGTAATAAATTCTATATACCCATAATTAATTATTCTAACTATCAGACTTAATTAATCTAAAAGAAAGTGAAATTTGAAGAAATTTACCTTATTTCTCCAAAAACTGACTTCCTGAGATAATCTGCTTGAATCTAACAATTTCTGCCTTAAAATATGCTAATCTAGAGATTTAATGAATTAATTTTGAGTATTAATGCATTAGACAATAAGTGGAACTATTCTGAGAAAATTTGAAAAAGAATGAAGAGAAGAAGAAAGAAAATCGTGCAGAAAAAATCGCTACTGGGCACTTGGTTAAATAGGCCACTGCCCCAATTGTCGCTTGCCAGCTCGCATATGCTGCCTCACCAAACTCTCCTCGCGAACTCCTCTTCGCATACACTGCCTCTTCGCATAATGCTACCTTGCCTTTTCCTCTTCGTCAATTCCTCTTCGCACATGCCACCTCGCATATGCCTCTTCGCCAATTGCCACCTTGGCAATCTCACCTAGCCACTTCACTAGCTCACATTGCTGGCTCGCAAATACCACCTCGCATTTTGCCGGCTCGCAATAACCAGACTCTGCCCAAACTGAAACCATTCCTCGACAACTTATACTCAACCAGCTCGAAATTGAGTTACAAACATCCAAACTCCCTGATTCTTTTTGTCACTTAAAATAGACATGCAAGGGCTCAACATATTCAAAATTTAAATCACAAAGGCAACTACACAAACCATAGTGACTATCTAAAATTCACCCTGACTTACTGTCCAAAACTCATCCGAACAGACTTGTAAAATTTCACTCTCCACTGAGTTATACTTATCCAAATCTCCTGAAATTTTACAGACAATAACGCAACACATAAATGAACATTTCTTATGTTTACACTCTTGACTCAAACTACCTCGGTCATTCCCAGAAAATTCAAACATACACAGATTTCGTGTAGAAACACTAAACTAGACAAGTCTTGCTCAAGGAGGCATAACTCCTCACATACACAGAATTTTGCCAAATCATTTTACAGAATTGAAAATGAAATATAAATTCACAACTTTTATATTTTACACTTTATCAAAATATTTCTTTAATATCATACAATCAGCTTCACAAAATCTTGCAATCAGAAATTTTTGAATTTCTCAAATATTTATATTTCATTTAATTAAAATTTTTAAACATACAATTAATTAAAATGATAAAAATTGCAGATATTACATTGTTGCTACCTAAACAAATTGTTCAGTTCAATTATAGTTGGTTGAAATTTAATTCAATTCAATTTTATATTTTTTTATTATATTTTATTATTAATGATTGATTAATATCTAATATTATTACTTTGAGAGTCAGGTTGGTACTTATCAATTAAAGTAAAATTTTATTAATTTTTTTATTAATTTTCTATATATCAAGATAAAAATAAATAAATATTTAAAAATTTATATTTGTTATTCTGTTCATATATTTTATTAGAAATTTTTGTTATGATACTCTTTTGTTTTTATTCATTTAATTTAATTTTTTATGTGTCATTAATTTTTAATAATAATTATTTAATTTTATATTTATTTAAAAAATTTAAAGAAATAAACTAAGATATTCACTAATTATGTTATATTTAAAGATTATACATACTGGCTATGATATTATTTTTAGAAACTAATTTTATAAATAAGTTTAACTTAATATTATATGTTCTAATTATTATGATATTTGATAAGGATCTTATTTTCTCTCCTATCATCTTTTCTATCACCTTTCTTATTTGTTGTATTTTATGCTAACCTTATCTCTTATGTTGATGGTTTGTTATTTTGTTATTTTTGTTCATATCTTGTATCAACAGTTCACGTGCAAAATTTTTTTATATATTTAATTATAAATTGCTTTACAAAGTATGAAAATACAATTTATTTTATCAAATAGACTTTTTTCAAATAATAATTTAATAAAATTTTATAACTAAAAAATCAATTTAATATTTTTTTATCATAAAATATTTAACATGTATGTTTTTTTCATAGAATTATTTTAATATTTTTACTTAATAATATACATTTAAAATATCCTTTTAAATATACATAACATTATATTGAAAAAATTTTAAAATTATATTTTATTTTGGATATAATACTTAAAAATTAAAATATTATTAAATTTATAAAACTGAAATAATAATTTAATATAATTTTAGACCGTCCGTTGCACGGCTCTCGGACTAATCTCATCGCTCTCAGTGCGAAACTATTCCAATTTCAACGTCAATCTTTCTCACTGGACTTGAATCTTTTGTTATCTTTTTTTTGAATTATCGAATTATCTCGTGATAGGAAAAAAAATATATATATATTTATAGTTGACTCAGTAGTTCCAATCCAAAGCCAAGCAATTGATTTTAGTTCATTTACTTAACTTGCCATCTGGGTCTGTGTGAATTTCTCTGCAACCCACCACCATGTCCAACCTGTTTAAGAACAAAATGTGTTATTATTTTTATTGGACTCGTTTCATTTGCTCTAATTTCAGTCGAATTGGTTCTAACTTCCCACAAAATTTTCGTCTCTTGTCTCATTTTTCTGGGGATTTTGAGCCTGAATCATGGAAGTTTATGGAGGGTCTTGTTCATTGTTCTACAAATTACGTTCCTTTATCTCCTATAAGTTTCTTGGAGAGAGCGGCGAAGGTGTATAGAGACAGAACCTCTGTTGTTTATGGTTCTGTTGAGTATACTTGGAGTGAGACTTATAAACGTTGTCTTAGACTCGCTTCTTCTTTTACCCAATTGGGAATTTCCCATGGCGATGTGGTGAGTTGATTTTGATTTTGTTGCTTTTGGTGCTTTGTTTAGAAAGAAATTTGCTCTTCTGGGTTGTTGTTAAATTATTAAAAGATTTCTATTTTGGTTGTAGTTTTTAGTTTGGTGTTATTAGTATTTGATCATTATATGTTTCTGTGGTGGTTCGTCAAGAGGTCTAATGCCATTTTCTTTCATTTTGCTAATCTTATTTTCTTTCTTCCATTTTAGAATTCATTGACAAGGATGATGAATCACCTAGATCGTGAAGATTAGGTCACCTGGGCTAAGTTGGTTAAAAAAGCCTAATCGCTGACTACTTTTGTTAGGCTGCGATGAAATTAGATACATTAGATTATAATACATTACATTTCGTTGTGGCATACCGAACGCAGCCTACCAAAAATATTCTTTAGTGTATGTTCGATAACTTCTAATGAAACTATAAAACTATGCTGTAGGTCCACCATATTGAGTTAGTGAAAGCTAAACTGAAGGAGTAAGTCTTATAAACACTTGGTGCGTACTAATTCAATAAGATATGAAAAAAGATATTAGTGATTTTTCACTTGATAAAAATAGATAAAAGAGTTATATTGACTGAAATATCTATCATTTTTTTATTTTGATGTATAAGATTAGTATTTACACTTTATGTATGCAATAATTTTGCTAACCGATGATGTTGTAGTGACTCCATTCTACTATCATCAGTATCATTTAATTTTACTTATACTTGGTGAATACACTAATTCAATTAAATAAAAACACATGCAGTAAAAAATGATATTGGCATTTTTTCACGGAACAAAAATAGATAAAAGAGTTATATTGATTAAAATATTTCATCACTCATTGACTTGGTATATAACATAAGTCTATGGTAGGTAAGAATTTTCCTAACCTGTGATGCTGTAGTAATCCCACACTGCTGTTGTCATAATCATTTAATTAAGGAGGAAACAAAAGAATCTAATCCCTTCCCAAAGAATAAGACAGTCTTTGACAATTTCAAGACTCTCCATATAAAGTTCTTTCAGACCTTCATCCAAAGAAAATGTGACTATTTTTCAGTCTCTGATTAGGCTGTCTTTACAAAGATTATAGTTGCAATTTATTCATTTTGTATGTCTGTTCTGCAAGTCGGAACTGAAATATGTCTTGGGATTTGAAATTACAAAATCATGTATGCAGGTTGCCACCCTGGCACCTAATGTTCCAGCAATGTGTGAACTGCATTTTGCAGTCCCAATGGCAGGAGCTGTTCTTTGTACGCTTAATACGCGTCATGATGCAAATATGGTTTCTATCCTGTTGAAACATTCAGAAGCCAAGATAATTTTTGTAGACTATCAATTACTTGATATTGCTAGTAAAGCACTTGATATTCTTGCAAAAACAGAAACAAAACTACCCATACTGGTCTTAATTTCTGAATCTGATGGCCCAGTTCCCGATGGCTTCACTTCAAACACTTATGAGTATGAATGTCTCTTGGCAAGTGGACACACCAAATTTGAGATTAGACGACCGAAAAGTGAATGGGTTCCCATCAGCATAAATTATACTTCTGGCACAACTTCAAAACCCAAAGGAGTTGTTTATAATCATAGAGGTGGATATCTCAATTCTCTTGCCACAGTTTTCCTTCATGGGATTGGAGCAATGCCTGTTTACCTTTGGACCGTGCCTATGTTTCACTGCAATGGATGGTGCCTCATTTGGGGAGTGGCAGCCCAAGGTGGCACTAACATATGCCTTAGAAAAGTCTCCCCGAAAGGCATCTTTGACAACATAGCACTGCACAAAGTGACGCACATGGGAGGAGCACCAACTGTCTTGAACATGATTGTGAATTCACCAATTAGTGACCGAAAACCTCTTCCTCACAAAGTGGAAGTAATGACAGGAGGTGCACCACCACCACCCCAGATCCTTCTCAAGATGGAAGAGTTGGGTTTTGGTGTATCTCACTTGTATGGCCTTACAGAAACTTATGGTCCAGGAACTTATTGTGCCTGGAAACCTGAATGGGATACTCTGCCTCCTGATGAGAGAGTGAAGTTGAAAGCCCGACAAGGTATGCACCATATTGGCTTGGAGGATGTCGATGTAAAAGATCCAATCACTGAAGAAAGTGTGCCAGCCGATGGTAAAACAATAGGTGAAATTATGTTCAGAGGAAACACAGTAATGAGTGGGTACTTTAAAGACTTGGAAGCAACAAGAGAAGCTTTTAAAGGCGGATGGTTTCGAAGTGGGGATCTTGCTGTGAAACATCCTGATGGTTATATAGAAGTAAAGGACCGTTTGAAGGATATTATAATTTCTGGGGGAGAGAATGTAAGCACAGTTGAAATAGAAACAGTTTTATATGGGCATCCCGCAATTCTTGAGGCTGCAGTAGTTGCACGGCCAGATAATCACTGGGGACAGACACCTTGTGCATTTGTGAAGTTAAAAGAGGGATTTGATGTTACTGTGCAAGATATAATTGAGTTTTGCAGGAACAACTTACCTCATTATATGGCTCCGCGGACAGTCATTTTTGAGGATTTACCAAGAACCTCAACTGGGAAGGTACAGAAGTTTATTCTGAGGGAGAAAGCAAAGGCTTTGGGCAGCCTCTCTTGAGAAAATGTGTGGCAGCCTCTCTTGAGAAAATCTGTAAATCCATGTTTTCTTGGAAAATAGGAATTTCATTCTTACATAGTGTCTGCAAAATTTATTGCAATCAATACATTGTGTAAACTACATTGTTCTGATAATGCAGACAGAAATTCCTGGTTATCTATAGCCTTTGCATTATACAATACTGGCTGGGGATTTCATGCTTATGTTGTGAAATGTGCAGTATGCTTATCAAGATTGAATCGCAGAATGTAGGGCGTGATGATGGAACCACAGTATAGATGAGCTCCAATCTTAACACCAGCTGAAGTCATTCTTAATCCAGCATCATAGTAATGGGCAATCGGCTTTCCGTCCAAATCCACGACAAAAACACCACCATTGTTGGCAGAATATATTGGCCCTATATACCTTATTAGTATTGCCATGAACTTTCGGATGACAGGATATCTGTATGCTAGGTCCCAAAAGGCAGAAGTTCCCTGTTACATTTGCATAATATAGATTGTATCCAGTCAAGTTAATGTTCCAAGCAATCAAAACTTTGGCAAAAGAACTTAAAGACTGAGGAAAAGGAAAAGTGAAATTGAAATTTACTGATGATAATGCAATCCAGAAATGGCCTTGTCCATCATAATGGATGTTATCAGGTACTCCAGGGAGGTTAATAAAATTTTCAATCTGTCCTTTTTTATTACCTTGAATGTAATACTTTCTGCATCTTCTCCTGCTATAACCAATTCCAGTTAGTCCTTCTCAAGGAAAGAAAGTTAAATGTAAAATCATTGTGAAAGTTCAGAATATACATGGGGGTTTCACAGAAGACAATGGATTCTTGATCAGGTGAGATTGCAATTCCATTGGGAAAGTAGAGGTCACTGACTAATACCTTGGTCTTCTGGGTTACTGGATCAAAGCTCATTACCCTTCCATAGGGCTTACCCTCCAAAATGTCGAACATGACTTCATTAAGATAATACTTATATGAAGCATCTGTGAAATAGATTATGCCATCTTCTGCTATGTCTACACCATCTGTAAGCTTGAATTTCAGACCCTCAGCTTCATTTGTTAGTAGCTCTACCCCACCATCACTCCTTATCTTCAATAGCCCCTATTATACAGAAAAGTGTATTATTCTTGAATCTTGACACGTCAACTTTTTTTTTGTTTTTTTATCATCGAAGGAGGGGCGGACTCGAACCCAAGTTTATTACTCCTGTCAGACTATGCCTAGGTATGTCTTGACATGTCAGACTTGATTGATGCTTCATTCTGAGCCTTTTTTTATTTTTAACTTTCACAAATTTTGATTATACATATTTTTATTGAATATATTTGCTAGACTGTAATGAACTATTATGTAATATAATGAGATAAGTTGGTAGTTTAGTTTATTCCATATTTTATTTAATTATATTTAATTACATCCTATTAAGAGCATCTTCAAGAGGTTATTTATATGCCTCAAATTCTTTATAATAAAAAATTAATGCAAAAAAAATAAAATAAAAAAATTAATGAACATTTTATTATTTAAATTTAAAATTAAGAATAAATTTAATTCTTCGCATTTAGGAATTAATTTTACTGTCTATTTTAAAAATGTTTATACATGTTATTTAATTCTCTCACCTATTACTAATAGAAAAAATAAAATTTAGAGTTTATTGGATTTTAAAAAAAATTAAATTATTTATATTTAAAAATTGATTTAAATGTTTTTATTTATATAAAAAATGTTATTTAAAATAAAGAACACCTTTGGAGATGTTTATATAATTTAATTCATTTTTCATCTAGCAATATATAATAGATGCTGTTTTTTTATGTAGAAATTGGGGTATTTTTCTATGTTAAATTTTTTTTTTTTGAAAAACACATCTCAATACTTTTTCATGTTTTAGATATGAGTCCCCTCTATATTGACTGGCAATATTATTGTTTTCAAAATCGAATCGGTTAAAAAATTAATAAAGACAAAAAATTAAAGGATTAGAAATTCGATCAAAATCGAATCAGTTAAATCGAAAAAATTGATATATGTATATAATTTGATATTTATTATATATATGATGAAAATAAATAAAATTTGACATTTATTATTTTTTATTAAAAATTAAAAAAAAATTAAAAAATTGAAAAAAATTGAAAAAAATAAAAAAATAAAAAAAAATTATGATCCACTCGAACTAGAAAACCGACTCAGTTCGACCAATTTATCGAATTTTAGAAATGGTTTTTTTCTATTGACCGGACTAAATCTTAGTTCCATTCTCAGTTTTTCTGATTCAACCAGCCGATCTGGTCTATTTTAACAACAATGGGTGATATTAAGTCCCTAAATTTTTATTTACACTAACCTTAGGACGTTATCTAACAGGCTAGTGCATGGTTGTCAAACCGAACCAAATTGACCGGTCAAATTAAAAAATCAAGAACTGAATTTATAACCGGTCCAATAAGTTTCCATTTATCCGTCTCTCAAAAATCGGTTAAAAAATCAATGAACTGGTTGAATCATATCAATTTTTTCAATTCGAGTATGTCAATTTTTTTTTTAATTTTTTTATTATTTTTTATCAAAACGATGTCGTTAAAACGATGTTATTTTGAGTTAAAAAAAATTTCAACAACTTCGATTTAAGTTTACCTAACGCCAAAACCTCCTCAACGCCAAAATCATGACTCTATTACATGTTATTATATTGCGTGAGTAAATGTTTAAATAAGTGAATATCTGAACTTTATATATATATATATATATATATATATATATATATATATATATATATATATATATATATATATATATATAACTTTTAACTTAATGTGATTAGATTAATATTATAAAAAATATAAATTTTTATAAATTTTTTATTTAACTATAATTACATTATATTTATTTTTATTATATATATATATTAGTTTTTTTTTTAATTGATTCGATTTCAATTGAAATTTTAATGTTTTATCGATTCTTTAACCAATTCGATTTTAAAATATCGAACCAGTGAACTACCAGTTGACAATATGTCATTGTACTTAAAAAATTAAAAAAAAATAAAAAAAACTACTGGATCATCTCTCAATCAAAACAAAGCTTAGCTCATTTCCAACTCTCATCCCTGAATCAAAATAAAAACCAAAAATTAAATAATGAATCCAATAAAATTTCTTAAGTTCTGTTTGAAAGTTGAAATAAAAATAAAAAAAAATAGAATAAAAGTTATCCAATATTTAAAAATTTAATTAATTTAGATAAAAAAATATATTAAGAAATTAATTATTTTCTTAAACCTGCATTTCATTTACTTTTCAGATTGAGGAAATAAAAAATTTATTTTATTTATTACTAAAACTAATTTTTAAATAATATTATTTTACTCTTAATAATTAATATATTTTCTTATCTCTTAGACTTTCAAATAAGTAATATATATTAATTATTATTTTTTTTATCCCATGAATTAAATATAATTAAAATATTATTTAATCCATAAAATTTAATAAAATTAATATTTAAATCTCTACATTTTTAGAAAATAATTATTAGATTTCTAAGATTTCATTCCGTTATAATAATTGGTGTTTTTATTGATTTTTATTAAATTTTCTGTTAAATAATTAAAAATTACATAAAAAATAAATTAAAATAAATTATTTTTCAAAATACACTATTTTCAACCTTTTTTATTTTTTTTCTTTTATTTTCTTTCTACTTTTCCTTCATTTTCTTTTCATTTTTCTTTATAAAAAGCTCATATTCAAAAAAAAAATTATTTATTTTATCCTATGATTTTTTCTTTTTCATTTTTTTTTATTTTTTCATCATTAATTAATAAATTAATTAATTAATAGTATAAATTTTGGGTTTATTGAAATTAAATGAAATAAAATTTGTGTGTGGGTTGATGTGAATCTCAAATGGTTAGGAGTGAGCTGTAGTAAGTCAGAATCTTATGATGTAAAAACGAGGCAGTAGATGGCTTCAAACCGAAACAAAGTCTTCTTCAAGATTTTAGATTACATTGAAATATAAAATATTGAAGAAGGCAGAAAGTCAATTTGAGGCTTCCTTCATGTATAAAATTAGAGCACAAAGAAACGGCAGAATAGGGAGAAAGAGTTTTTAAGAGAAGAAAATAAAGTGCAAGTACTTAAAAATTAAAGAGTTAA
>CANXYC010512863.1:0-21184 GCA_948193065.1 Aleurites moluccanus
CATTAATTTCTTCAGATCACTAGCAATAAATTCTATATACCCCGAATTAATTATCCTAACCCATAGACTTAAATAAATCCAAAGAAAATAACTTAGGAAGAAAATTTACCTTATTTCCTTCAAACTGAGTTTTCTGAAAAACTCTGCTCAAATTGATGATTCTGCCTTAATAATAGACTAATCTGGAAGTCTATTGCATTGATCTAAGCCTTAATGCCTTAGAATAAATATGGAACAAATTGGAGAAGACGACTAAAATTGCCAAAGGAAGAAAGGAAAGAAAAAAATTGTGAAAATCGCTGCTGGTTACTGGGATTAAATAAGCCTCTGCCCAGAAACGCGCTGACCAGCTCATCTCGCGAGACCTGCCTCGGTAAGACCACTTAGCCTAACCAGCTCGCCATTCCCACTTCGCATTCCCAGCTCGCACTTGCCAGCTCGTGATCTTTGATCCGACATTGCTGCCTCGCATATTCCAGCTCGTATATGCTACCTCGCGTATGCTGCCTCGCCAGACTCTCCTCGCAACTCATCCTCGCATAAGCTCCTTCGCCTCTTCGCTTCTTCACAAATTGCCACCTTACACATCTCTCTTCGCACAATGCCTCCTCGCATAGTGCCTCTTCGCCAACTGCTCTTCGCCTTAGCTCTTCGCCACATCTCCTCGCCGAACCTCTTCGCCATAACGCCGCCTCGCTCTGCCAGCTCGCTAAAGGCTCGCTCTCCATAACCAAATACTTCCAAGTTAACTCTTGCCTGAACATTCCACCTTAAGCCAGCTCGCAATTGAGCTACAAAAGTCCAAACTTACTGATTCTTCTTGCCACTTACAATCAACAAGTAGGAACACAACATATCAAATTTTCACATCAAAGAAATCAACATTCAGACAGTGGTGACTCTCCAAAAGTCACCCAGACTCCTGCCTCAAAGTTTGACCGAACAGTCCTGATACAAAACACTGTCCATTGAGATCTACTTACCCAAAAATTCTGAAATTCTACAGGCATCATCTCAACACACGAAGGAACATTTTTCATGTTCACCACTTCAGTTAATTCTGCCTCAGTCACTCCCAGTAATTCCAAACATATACTGCATCCCTACAAAAAATCTCATCCAGACCAGCCTTGCTCAAATAGACACAACTTATCACACACATAATTTCACCAAACCATTTTACAGAATTATAGCTAAGACATAAATTAACAACTTTTATATTTTACACTTTACTAAATTATGTCTTTAGGAGCAAGAAATGATCAACACTGAATTCTATTGCAACCCAAAATAAAAGTTTTCTGAATTATTTCAATATTCTCATTTAAAATTTTAAAATTCTCCAAACATATAAAATCAATAAATACACTACAAAATGGCAGATATTACAACCAGCCTTGCTCAAATAGACATAACTCAGTACATACACAGAATTTTGCTAAACCATTGCACCGAATTATAAAGACATAAACTCACAACTTTCCTATTTTACACTTTACCAAATTATGTCTTTAAGATCATGCAATTATCATCACAAAATCCTGCAACTATATTAAATCAGAATTTCCTAAAATTCTCAAACATTCACATTTGACATTAATTAATTCTTCATACATTCAAAATTAATAAAACACTATAAAAATGGCAGATATTTCAGTGAATTTTAGAGAGTCACCATGGTCTATATAGTTATCTTTGTGGTTTGAATTTTGGATATGTTGAACCCTTGAATGTTTATTTTAAGTGACAAAAAGAATTAGGGAGTTTGGATGTTTATAGCTCATTTGCGAGCTGATTAAATATAAGTTATC
This sequence comes from Aleurites moluccanus, assembly GCA_948193065.1. NCBI lineage: Eukaryota > Viridiplantae > Streptophyta > Magnoliopsida > Malpighiales > Euphorbiaceae > Aleurites > Aleurites moluccanus. The sequence goes on from CANXYC010512863.1 coordinate 1,812, forward strand.
GAGGAAGGGTTTCAGCTCGACAGAGATTGGTATTAGCGAGCCGACAAATGCGAGGTGGCATTTGCGAGCAGATAATGCGAGCAAGTGAAGTGACGAGGTGAGATTGCCGAGGTGGCAATTGACAAAGAGGCATATGCGAAGTGACATATGCGAAGTGGAGTTAGGCGAAGAGGAATTTGACGAAGAGGCATTGCCGAGGTGGCATATGAGAGGCGGCATATGCGAAGAGGAGTTCACGAGGAGAGTTTGGCGAGGCAGCATATGCGAGGTGGGATATGCGAATTGGATATGCGAAGTGGCATTGCCGGAGCAGATTGGCGAAGTGGGAATTGCGAGCTAGCTTATGCGAGGTAGCATTGCCGAGGCGGGTTGGCGAGGCGAGCTGGCGAGCGGGATTTTGGGGTAGTAGCCTATTTAACCAGTGCCCAGTAGCGATTTTCTTCACGATTTTCTTTCTTCTTCTCTTCGTTCTTCTTCAGTTCTTCTCAGATTAGTTCTATTTATTTTCTAATGCATTGATACTCATAATTAATGCATTAAATCTGTAGATTATCATATTTTAAGGCATCAATCGTCAGCTTCAAGTTGATATCTCAAGAAATTCAATTTTGAAGAAATAAGGTAAAATTTCTTCAAATGTCATTTTCTTTTAGATTAATAAAGTTTGGTAGTTAGATTAGTTAATTATGGATATATAGAATTTATTGCAAGTATTTTGAAGCTATTAATGGTAATTAATGTTGGAAATCAAAATTTATGGACTGTCCTGAATAGTAACGTGAACAGTAAATTGGAAATAAATTTCAGATTTTCTTTAAGAGATGAATTAAATTGATGTTGGGAATTAAAAATAGAAACTATAAGATGGTTAAATGTTAAGAAATCATATTGAGTATTATTGATTAAGGAAAACCTTAATTTTGAATATTTGGGGAAATTTCATAGGAGAAGAAAATCAAAGAAATTGAGGAGATTATTATTGAGCAAACTATTAAAGGAAACTCAAGAGTAAATTGTGTAGAGGTAAGTATGAACATTGCATTTGCTTGTTGCTTCTTTGAAACGATATATCCAAGCATTCTTAATGTTCACCCATATGATTCTCATATACTAGATATTATATTATCGGACTATTAAATGAAAGTTCTAAGATATTCTAAAACCAAAATTTACCATTTGTTTCATGTGACTACCATGTACATATATATAATGTAAGTGATTTGGTCAACCTTCTTGGATCAAGTTCATATGATTCCTACTTGTTAAACTTGACTGAAATTATGCTATATGTTGATGGTCTTGCGACCAATATGTTTCTTATGAGATTGTAACCATATGACCCTATGGATAGAACGTTATTCCCAATGAGAATACATTCATTGGTCCATTGTGCACTTTGAGAACCTAGCTGATAGGGTTTTTATCAGTGTTCCACCTAGAGGGGACCATGAGCTCTAGGCGTATGCCTGGACAAGCATGTGTTTGCGATAAGGTAGCAAGGACTACCAATGCGCTCTGTTGTGATAGGTAGCATGGCTACTGATGCACTCTGTAGTTCTACCATGTTACTTGATAGTGCTATTCGATTGTAAGCACTTCTGTTCTTGTAAGCACTTCTGTTCTTGTAAGCCTAACCACATGATGATTCTTACCCATGTTCTTGGAATTGATATTTCCTTTGGATTAATATATATGTATATATATTTCTTTCCTATTGCATGTTCATATATTACTGAGTTGAAGGCTCACTCCTAGTAGAGAAGATCAAGCTTCTTTATTTATTCCTTCAAGAAGCCTCCATTGTAATCATTTTGATATATATATATATATTCATTGTATCGTATTATGGTATCGTATGTATTGGGAGTATACTCTAGAGCTCCGTAGTTAGTTATTAAAGAGGACACTATTTTGATGTATAAATTGTTATATTTTGGGTTGTCCTTGTTCCTTAGTGATGTGGGATACATCTTTTGATCAGTAAGGAACAAGAGGAAATTATGAAATGATAAAAATAAAGATATGATTTATGCTTATTTGAATTATAAAAATGAATATTGAATGATATCTATATTTGATATGAATGTGTATGAGATCCAGGATATGAGAGTTCTACGGGTTTATGATGGCCTTAAGCCTACCCTTACCCTAGAACCGTCGCACCACTGGAGTCGGAGTGTGATAGATTTAGAATCATGATGTATGTTTATGCCATATTATATGATGTTGATGTTACGAATGTATATGGTTATGATGGAAAGTAGGATGATATGGAATCCAATTGTAATACCCTTAATGAATGCTACAATAATTAAGCAGTTTATTTAAGTATCGGACCGAAAATACCGAAAATACTTATAGAATTTAAGGAATTAATACAATATCTAATTTAAGCTAATTTTTCACAGATACTTGTAAATGAAAGATTAAATATAATAATAATTAATTATATGAAGAAAGTATGAAAAGTATTAAAAATGTTGGAAAATCAATAGAATGGCAAAACCGTAAATAAGTGAAACTTCAGGGGCATTTTGGGAAACCCACTATCTACGACCTAGAATGACTTTGAAACCTATATGATGATAACTATAGATAAAAATAAGCCATTTCAGTTCCCACTTTGAAATCTGAATCTCAACATAATTGACAGAATAAGTTACAGAAAGTTGTGGGGTCAAAGTCTAATTAATGGAAGTTTTAAGGACTAAAGTGTAATTTGTCAATTCTTCCAAGTATAAAAGCAACACTTAGAATTATTCCGCTCATCTTCTTCCTTCTTCATCTAAGTGGCTAAACCATTTCTTGAATTCTTCCACCATTTCCAAGCCAAGTTTTCAAGGAAAATCAATAGAAAACCTTGAAACAACCTTAAATCTTCCAATTCCCATCCATTTTTCTCTTAGAAACTCAAAGGAAATTAAGAATATTTTAGAAGAGGAATTCAGCAAGATCACTATCCTAAGGTAACAAGTTGATTTATTGGATTAAATAGGTTAATTAGATGTGTTAGACATTGAATTAGATGGGTTTAGTATTTAATTGCATCAATTGATGCATTTGATGAAAAATCCCTAAAATTCAAAACCCTAATTGAAGTTGTTTGTTTCTAAACTCTAGATTATTGATAATTAGCTTAGAATATGTTAATTAGATGCTAATGGAAGCTTATTTGGTGTATAAAACATTGAAGTGAAAGTTTGTCATTTTTGCCTACTTTGAAACTTTAGATGGCAAATCAATTTTTCTAGCTAATTTGAAGTGTGAGGTGAGTTTAATATGCATAATTTAACATATTTATAGCATTGAATTGATGATTGGAATCCTCCCTTGAATTTTCATTTTTGGCCGAACTATTGGGTACTATTCACCCAATGGAAATTTGCTTGTTTGGTCTTTGGATTCTAAGCCATTTTAATTTGTTATGTGTTCTTATTTATTTGATACCAAATGCTTATTGTGTAGCCTTAATTGTGAGCTTGATATTTGATTTTGGGGCAATATTGGAGTTGCACCCAAATCATGCCTAATTGACCATTGAAAGTTATACACCATATATTTAAAAAAAATACTTAGTTCAAAATTCATAGGCCTACCATTTGTTTATCTCGTAGGCCTACCATTTGAATGCCATTGTTGCCAGAGACAATAGCTAGCCAATTGTACCAACCAATGGACCTTTGATAACCACTTTGTATATCAATTCTTTAATGATTGTTATACCTATTGTTGTTCCATTTGTTTCTTCCATTGACTACAAGTTATTGAATTACAATATCATTTGATTGATTTGAAAGCTATTGATTATTAATGATCTATTGATTACCTATTGATGTCCATTGATCCATTTCATTCTTTTATTAGATACTATGTTGATTTGATAGAGTTTCCTTACCAACGGGGTAGCGGGTAAATACCGTCCGCAATGTACACATTGTTTATAAAGAACCCTAGCTAGGAAGGGTTAATTGTCCTAGCCATAAGATCTTATCAGTTTTATATATATGATATGAGATTACATGTGTTTATGGCCCATTATTTGTCTTATCTACATGATATGAGTATTGTTGACCTGTTCATTGATTCCAAATCTTTGATTCTGTTATCTTTTCTCATTCTGTAATTTGGTGTGCAACCCTGCTGCTTATTAATTGATTACCTGTTTATTGATGCTTACCTAATCTTTGCCTTTAAGTGATGTATATTAGATTCACTGAGTATTATATAATCATTTCATTAGTTGTTTACCATTTTTTAGATTCAGAGTAGAAGGCAGAATCTAAACTCTCATTCCTCTGTGGATTTTTGTAGTTTTGCTTTTGATAGTGTAATTATTTTGAATATTGTATTATGTATATGTTTTAGTTGCTCCATGGGTTATGTATAACTGGGTATAGTTAGACTGTATGTACGAATATATGATATTATATAGAGGTTAAACATTGATATGGCATATATGTATGATGATTACAGACATGTGAATGTCAAATTGCAGAATGACAGACTATAAGGTAATAAAATAAATAATAAATAATAAGTATATAATTGGATAGTAATAAGATAGTAATGGGTTATAAGATTTGATACTGGGTTCTACAAGTGCCGGTCACCTCTGATATTTGCTGCATCTTAGGACCGTCATATTCCGAAATCGGGATGTGACACCAATTGTACTAATACAGAAAATATTAATGATATAATGTGATATGATATGATATGATTTGGTGATGTTATTATAGGGATTGTCTGGTTAGAAAATGGTCTCACTGTGGTCCCTGAATATGGATAAGAGAATATAGGGATGTCTGGTTAGAATTGGACTCACCGTGATCCTATAATTGGATTTTAAAAGAGCCAAGGGAGGGGGTTAGCTCCCCATTTAAGATAAACAAAAACATATATATATATAGGTTTGGATTCCACGGACATTTTTCATCATGGATGTTATGTATATTTATGGATGAGATTGTGAAATATGGCACTTCATGTTGATTAATAAATGACCTGCATATTAAATTAAATTATATCAGCTTATTGAGTCAAACGCTCACCCCTATTCAAATATTTTTTCAGGTTTCGGGTCGAGTTTAAAAAAATTAAATTTTTGAGTTGAGTACTCCTGCCCTCTATTCCTCAGGCAGCAGAATTATTTCATTTTATTATATAATTAATTCATATTCATTGTATTAAAATCTCTAAAGCTCTGCATTGTTATGTTTAGTATTAGATTTATGGTCGTAGTTCTGTTGTTGCTCCGTTAAGCAAAAATCTTTAGTCGATGATGTTAAATGCATGATGTCAGCTCTAAATGGTTAAGTGATGATGTTAAATTTTTGAGATTTTATTTGTCAGGTGGATTCATAGCCCCTTGCTTGTGACATTTACAGCTGTCATATTGCAGTTTTGTCGTTTAATAATAAGTCAGGCTTACTACGGATTTTGGAAGTTTTATACTTTCTCGTTCCTTAGTGTTGGTCACGTGACCAATAATGTCGGGTCATGATAAAAATATGATTTCAAAAAATTCTAAAAATATTTTTATATTCTTTAAATATTATTATTCTCAATAAAATATAATTTTGAAAATAATTCAAAAATACTAATGTTACAATTCTTCTCCCCTTAATAAAATTTGTCATCAAATTTTCCCCCAAAATATCTCAAGTCACTTGAAGTGCTTGATAAAGTATGGAATGTGACCTATTGTTTAGCTCTTCTACCGAGTTTGAGTCATTTGAATCCAATATTTCATGTGTTAATGTTGAGAAAGTATTTGCCAGATTAGTCTCCTGTCCTTCAACCCCAAGCCATAAAAATCGATGAAAATTTATCCTATGAAGAAACATCCATCAAACAGTGGATCGCCAAGTCAAAAGACTAAGGAATAAGGAGATACTAATGGTAAGAATACTATAAAGAAATCATAATATGGAAGAATGTACAAGGGAGAGTGAAAAAGATATGCAATCCAAGTATCCGCAACTATTTCAAGCATGAAGTAAGTATAGTTAAAATTTGAGAATAAATTTTATTAAGGAGATAGAGTGTAATAACCTAGAAATACTATAGGAACACTCTAATTTGCCAAAATATATGAAAACTATGGAATCTAAATTTAATATAAGACTGTAAGAGTTAATCTTTAAAAATAAACTTTGTAACCCTAAATTAAGTTTCTAAATAACTTTCATAAAATAAATATAGGATAAATATAGAAATAATAATATGATTCAATATAGAAGCTAAAATGATTACTATAATAATATAGAAACTAAGTAGAACATAATTGGAAATAGGGCAACTACTAAGATATTTTTAGATTAGTGTAGAAATTAAAAAGGGCATATTGGAAAATAGATAAAGAAACCAAAGGTAAAATTTTTAATGCATAAAATTAGTGGGACCTATGATGGGACCCACATCCCTAAGATATTTTTAATGAATTATAGACTAGAGATTTCTATTATTTTCTTCATTTTTCTTCTCTCATGGCCGAACCACACAAGTTTAATTTCTTTAGTTTATTTTTTCATCTTCTTCCTACTAAATTCCTTCTTTCCCATACCCAAATTTTCATCCCTATAAATATAAGGTCTTTTTTCAAGTTAAAACAAGTCTTTAGAGGCTAGAAAGATGTTTTTGTATCATCCCAGAAAAAAAACCGGACACACTTAAGTGAAATGAACTAGTAGAAAATAAAGAATAGACAGTAGAAAGTATTATATGGACCGTGTTAGTGGTCATAAATCTATAAGAAAATATTTTTGCTAAGTAGTATAGTGGGCATTTGTAGAGAATGAGTTGATTTGCGGAATTGGAAAATGAAATAGTAGATCTAAATATACCTAAATAAATTGAATTATTAAGAATTAAATGAATAGGTGAATCAAATGGACTAAAGGAACTGAGAGAAAATCGTTACAAAAATTAAAGAATTATAAGTAAGCTATCGTAGAAACAGTAATGAAAGGTTAAACAGAGTAGATAAGAGAAATTAATTGGATAAAATGTAATAAGAAAAATATGAACTAGAGATTGAATATAATGAAATAAGTATGTGTGTACCAAAAATTAGAAGAAACAAGGATAAAAAGTGAATTTTTCACTTTGGTGGAGATTGGGACCCACCAAGCCCATTTGATTTTCATATTTAACACACGCTTTAAATCAAAATGAAAACTCAACATCCTCCATTATGTGGGCTGGCTGTGACTTAGCATTTTGGCCAAAATATTATTTTTAATTTATGAGATAGTTATGATAAAATAATTATTAAGGTTGACACTTGTCAAATTTTAATAAAGTAAAATTATTTAATCTTTATCTATTTCTATTTAAATGATTTATTTAAGAGTCAAAATTAATCATAGTTTTTCTACATAAAATCTTGCTACATGGTGAATTTTAAATCAAGTAAATTTTTTAATTTTATTATAGTAGTATTAATTAAATTGACACTTGTAAAAAATATACGGAGTTAAAATTTTTCATCATTATCTACTAATTGTAAAAGTAAGTTATTAATTAAATAAAAAGTTAAAATTTTGTCTCATTTGCCAACTAAAATTTTGGTCAACATGGTCATATGCTCATCCAAGTAAAAATTTAATATTGTTAATTAAAACTTCATCAATTCAAAAGATAACACATGTCCACTTCTAGAAGATTTTTAATTTCTTCATCTTTATCTTCCAATTTCTATTAGGAAATGATGATGATGATAATAATAATAATAACAACAATAATAATATTAATGATAATAATATCAATAATATAAAATATACATAATATGGAAGAGAAAAAAATCAAAAACACTTAGTCATTTCTTCTCATGTTTGGCCATAGCCTCCTTCCTCTCTAACCCAAAGTATTTCTTCCATTTCCTTCATCAAACTTCATCTTTTCAACATGGTAGTGGTGGGTCTTCCACATCTAAAGTAGAATTTGAAGGCTTGGAAGTGAAAAGCCTAAGGAACTTAAAGAAATTCTCAAGGAAGTAAAACTTTGTTAAGGTAAAATTCTGATTTTAGATGTTCTATTTGATTTAATAATATATATGAAATAGATAGTTACTAAATTTGAGAATTTATGATAGATATGTGATTATATTTGATTGAGAAGCTAGAGTGTTAGTTTAGGGTTTATATGTTAAGGGTTCAGTGACAAACAAAAATTGATATGTAAATCTGGAAATCTAGATTCTGTGTGTAGGCAGTATCTTGAGTTAGCAATTTAGTAGCCTTGATGACTGAATTAGCTTAAGTGTAAGTCATAAAAGTTGTAGGTTTATATGTATTTTAAATGTTGGTATAAGAGTTTTGCTAAATTCAAAGTGAGTAGAGAGATATTAGACTATAAGTACAACTGTCCCAGACTGACAGACATGCAGGAAGTACTACTGAGTTTTGAGGATTTGATGACTTTAGATTCTGAATTAGGAATAGTGATAAATATGAAAAATTTTCATTTATATATCATCTAAGTTCGTGTAAAACAGTTTTACATTTGGAGTAGCACGGTTCTAGTTATAGTGGAAGAAGTATAGTTTTCCCAAAACAGGATTACAGGACAGTATGTCTGAATTTGAAAATTTACTAATAATTATATAGTCTCCAGATTAATCTAAATTTTGGATATGTTATAGTAATATATGTCGTTAAGTGAGAAAAAGAATCACAACAATTGGATATGTGTATAATGAGTTATGGACAGAATAGTCAAGACTGTCAGGATTAGAAATTAACAAGTAAGTTACAAAGTGAAACCCTAGGTTTAAGAATTGAAGAGAATTGATTGAATTAAAGTTAGAACTAGTGTAATTGCATGTGAATGAATACTAATATGTGTATAATTGATGTATAGATTCAAGGGAGATTATTGAGATAGAATCGGATTCAAAGTGAAGGAAGTAAAGTGAATTTTATTTTTGGCAGTGAGGTGAGTTATCTATACATTATTTTACATGTACCATGTCACATCATGAATCATCAAAATTAAATGAACATTATTCTTTGATGAACTAAGCCTAAAGTGACCCGTTGTTATTGAACTACTATTGTATTGCTCACTATTCCTAAATGATTCTAGTGAATATTTGACTTGCTATTGAAATTTCATGCCAATGTGAATCTGACAATATTATTGTACTGCTATTTTACTTTTTGCGTACAACCAATGTTATACTGATGAAACCTATTATTTTCATCATTTCATATATGTGCTCTTGACAGAACTACTAGACCGACGAGGTAGTGGAAAAAATCCATCGGCATTGTGTACAATAACCCTCTAGGGAGGGTTAATTGTCTCCAAGACCCTAGCTGGGAAGGGATTTGTCCTAGCTATGAGGTCTAGCCCATCTTACGTATTACAGTGATTCAGTGATACAATGATGTGCCCCTTAGTCTATCATTTTCACATGTTTATCAGTGTTCCCAGTGAAACAATAATTATTGATTAATTTCATATTCTCTACTATGACCCCCCCTTGCATGTATCATGATGTATATATAACTCACTGAGTATGTTATACTTACTATATAAAGGTTTATAAGTTTTATAGGAATGAGATAGAGAAGGTTATTTCCAAGTCATTCATTCTCTTACTTAGGACGTCAAGTATAATAAGGTAGATGTTAATCTTTAAAGGTCATTTATAAAATCTCTAGAGCTCCATGGTATTATGTATAATTAGATGATAAGATATTAAGTGTTATATGAACAGTGTTAAAAACTAAAATTCAAATGAGAAAAAAAATATGTAGTGTGATTAATTACTAAAGTTTAGTAGTGAATGAATTTAATATATGTAATGCTTAATGATTAATAATGATAACAATAGTGATAATGAATGAGTTGCTAGAAATGACACTGTTATAAAGTGATTGTAATATGTTATGAAAGAAATATAGAAATGCTATGTATGCTATTGAAGCTATGTAGTTGAAGATATAAGGTCGGTAAACATTTGAAAGTGTGTTTTCTTTGCAGGTTGAGATATTGATTATATTGAATTTGGTACTATTCATATTGGGAATTAAGTTAAAGTTATAGAGGAAACTCTGTCGAAACAATTGCAAGATCATTAATTGTTAAATGGGTTTATAATAATAATAATGGATGAATTTGATATAATTAATTGAAATTGGTATTGTTAGTAGGTTCTACGGGTTTCCGGTGCCTTTAGATCTACCCGTATCCTAAGACCGTCATATCCCAAAAGTGGGATGTAATAGTTTTAAGGTGGGAGAAAAGGGAGTTCTATCATTAAAGGTTTATTAGAATTTCATCTCTTTAAGTAAGGTAATTTCTATTTTTTGGTTTTAATTTAGTTTTTATGAGTTATATATAAAGAATAATTACTAATTTATAGGATTTAAGCTAAGTATATGAATATTTGGAGTTAGGATGTCAAATGTATAAAATCCTAGAATTAAAACTAGTGTAAAATTAATTTGATTAGGTTTAAATTCTAAAAGCTAGTGTAAAATTAATTTGATTAGGTTTAAATTCTAAAAATCTATGTTGTATGAGTCCTAAGTTAAATTTAATTGAATTTGTAGCTTCCAAAAAGGTTGATAGAAGTGGTGGTGTAATTTCTGCTATTTCTGTCATTTTAATTAAATTGTATGTTTGAAGAATTAAATAATTAAATATATGGATGTTTTGAGAAATCCAGAAATTTCTGGTTTCAGTTGTAGAATTTTGTGAGACTAATTACATGATCTTAAAGAGATAATTTAGTATGATCTTAAAGAGATAATTTAGTAAAGTATAAAACATGAAAGTTGTGAATCTATGTCTCATTTATAACTCTGTAAAATGGCTTAGCTAAACTCTGTGTGTGTAATGAGTTATGTCCCATTGAATAGAACTGGTTTGGTTGAGTATTTATGCAGAAAGTCAGTGTCTGTTTGAAATTTCTGGGAATGACTGAGATAGGTTGAGCCAAAGGTGTAAACATGAAAAATGTTTCTTTGTGTGTTGTGTTATTGGTTGTAAAATTTCAGGAATTTTGGATAAGTATATCTTAGTGGAGAGTGAAATTTATCAGATCTGTTCAGATGAATTATGGGCAGTAAGTCTGGGCGACATTTAGAGAGTCACCATGGTCTGTGTGTTGATCTTGGTGATTTAAATTTTGGATATGTTGAGCCCCTGCATGTTTATTTTAAGTAGCAAAGAAAGAATAAGTAAGTTTGGATGTTTGTAGCTCATTTGCGAGCTGGTAAAGTTTAAGTTGTCCAGGAAAGGTTTCAACTTAGCAAAGTCTTGGTGTGGCGAAGTGGCGATGTGAGATTGCCGAGGTGGCAGTTCGCGAAGAGGAAGTTTGCGAAGAGGAAGTTCGCGAAAAGAAGTTCGCGAAGAGAGAGTTTGGCGAAGAGGAATTTGGCGAAGAGGTTTAGCGAAGAAGAATTTGGCGAAGAGGTTTAGTGAAGAGGTTTGGTGAAGAGGAAAGGCGATGTGGCATTATGCGAAGAGGCATTATGCGAAGAGGGAATGTGCGAAGTGGCAGTTCGCGAAGCAGAGTTTGGCAAAGAGGCGAAGAGGTGAAGAGGCATTACCGAGGCGGCATATGCGAGGAAGAATTCGCGAGGAGAGTTTGGCGAGGTAGCATATGTGAGGTGACATATGCGTGCTGGATTAGCGAAGTGGCTTTTGCGAAGTGGTATTGCCGGATCAATTTGGCGAGCTGAGAAGTGTGAGCTGGGAAGTGCGAAGTGAAAATGGCGAGCTGGCTTATGCGAGGTAGCTTTGCCGAGGCAGTTTGGCGAGCTGGCAAGCAAGATTTTTGGGGCAGTGGTCTATTTAACCCCAACAGCCCAGTAGCGTTTTTCACGATTTTTCCTTTCTTCTTTCTTCGTTAGTTTCAGTCTTTTCTCAGATGAGTTCCATTTTATTTTCTAAGGCATTAATACTCAAATTAATGCATTAGACCTCTAAATTAGTCTATTTTAAGGTAGAAATCATCAGATTTAAGCAAGAAATTTCAGGAAATTCAATTTTGAAGAAATAAGGTAAATTTTCTTTCAAAGTTATTTTCTTCAGATTTATATAAGTCTGTTCATTAGAATAATTAATATTGGGTGTATAGAATTTATTTCAAGTAATTTGAAGTCATTAATAGTCATTAATGTGGGAGAAATCAGAATTTTGGGACTGTCATGATTAGTCGCATGAACAGTAAATCCGAATTTAATGCAGAATTTTCTTTAAGAGATAAATTAAATTAAGGATGGAAATTAAGAATAGAAACTTTAAGATGATTAAATATTCAGAAATCATATCGAATATTATTGATTTGGAGAAAACCCTAATTTTGAATATTTGGGAAAATTTCTTAGAAGGAGGAAATCAAAGTAATTAAGGAGTTAGAATTGAGTAAATTGCTAAAGAAAAATTTAAGATAAATTGTGTAAGAGATAAGTATGAACATTTCATTTGTTTTTGTTTCTTTGAAATAATATGACCAAGCATTCTTAAATTGTTCATCCATATATATATATATATATATATATATATATAATATAAATGACTTGATCAACATTCTTGGATCAAGTTCATATGCTTCTTACTTGTTAAACCCGATTCGAATGATGATATATGTTGATGGTCTTACGACCAATATGCTTCTTATGAGATTGAAACCACATGACTCTATGGATAGAACGCTCTTCCCAATGAGAGTAAATTCATTGGTCCATTATGCATTTTGGGAGCCCAGCTTATAGGTTTTTATCAGTGTTCCACCTAGAGGGGACCGTGAGCTCTAGGCATATGCCTGGCCAAGCATGCATTCACGTTAAGGTAGCAAGGCTACTGATACATATGTTATGACATAAAATTAGTTTTATCAGATGAGATTTGAGAATGCCATTCTTTATGGGCATTTTATATTCTAAACAAGAACCATGATTCGATTTGTGATATGATTTGATAGTGCTAATTATTATAAGAACTCATGTTCCTTCAAGTAAAGTTTGAGATTCTTTTATACCCATTTATATATAAATATATATGCATGATTATGATTTGATATTCAGATTCTTGATTCATGATATTCATATCTTACTAAATTGAAGGCTCACTCCTCTTCTGTGGATTTCAGGTGGTAGTGTAGCTCGTGAGGGAGCTAATAAAGAAGATCAAGCTTCTTAACTTATTCATCCCAAGAAGCCTCCATTGTAATTCTTTTGATATATGATTATGAATATTCATTAAATGGTATTATGATACAATATGTAATGGGAGTATACTCTAGAGTTTCGTAGTTAGTCATTTAAGGATGATAATGTTTTAATATATGAATTGTTACCTTTTGGGTACTCTTGTTTCTTAATGATGTGAGATGCATCTTTTGATCAGTAAGAAACAAGAAAAAGCTATGAAATGATAATGGTAAAGATATGATTGATGTTTAATTGAATTTATAGAAATGATCATTGTATGATATTATATGATGTTTATAATTGATATAAAAGTGTATGAGATTCAGGATATGGGAGTTCTACGGGTTTATGGTGGCCTTACGCCTACCCTTACCCTAGAACCGTCGCACCACTGGAGTTGGGGTGTGACAGGTGGAGTTGATGAAGATCTCAATTTTACTTACTTTGGTTAAAGGATTAGAGTTTTGGTTTTGGTTTTCTAATAGCTAAGGTGAGTAATAGATATATTATTATACTCGTTTTAAATTCTATCCTAAAATTATTATTTCATAACTAATTACATGATGTTGGCCGAACCACCTTAATGAATTGTTCCAATTGAATTCCTTTGTTCTAACTAAAATGGTCATTTGTATTTCTTTGTCTTGCTAAATTAACCATTAATTCTTTGTTAATTGATCAAAATGATGATTGTTCCTAAATGCTCTTGTATTACTGAAAGATAATTGCATCACTTTTCCTTTGTTGAACTTTCTTAAATGACTAATTGATCATTTTTTTTTTCTTTACATTACTATGTTGAATAATTTCACTTTATGGCTTGATTAAAAACAACCATTGTCTATGTTATCTTTTAACTTGGGTGAACCTTTCTCATGTTTGGATTTTAATTGAATTTCTTGAAATGATCCAATCAATCATTTAATCTTCCTTATATGGATCAAATTAATAATTGATTACATGAAACTTATTGAATGGTTGAACGATATGTAATGTGTATCAAGTACTTGTGAACCTTTTCATTGTTAAGCTTATTGAAAATTGAACCTTGATGTAATCAATATAAGATGTGATGACAGAAATGCCCAATCAATGAGGTAATGGGTTAAAATATACTATCATTGTGTACAATGATTATAATGACCATAGTTAGAAAGGAGTTATTAGGTTTGATCAACCATATGTAATAATGTGTAAGAAGGATGCTACAAAGACAAATTGCCTCCAATTTTATATAAAATATGAGTTATGATTCGATTTTTCTGTCTTAAAATTTCAAATTGATATAATTGCCCAAATTTTAAAAAGGAATTATTTAAAAAAAAAAACAACAAATTTGAAATCCAACCATCACTAACAATTGGAAGGATATCTAAAGTTGAAAACTAGATATGAAGAAGGAATCATTAACCCAAAAAAAATACTCAACAAATTCAAAATACAAGCACCATCTGAAATTGGAAGTAGATTTGAATTTAAAAACCCAAATATAAAACTAAAATCTATTCATCACCTACAAATCTAAAAACAATAAAAAAAAAATATATTACTCATTTCTCTGAAAAGCAAAGATTTCTCTTTGGTATGAGATCTGAATCTAGTTTAAATTCATCACATATCGTTGTTGAGAAGAGCGCCTCTCTCTCTCTCTTTATGCTCATTTGGTGAACTATAAGAACATAAAGAGAAAAAAATAAATTATTGAAAAAATTGAATTTGGTTAAAAATTAGAAGATCGAATTGTAAAGGAAAAAAAAAAAAAAAAAAAAAGATAAATATACTCAGAAAAAGAAGAGAATAGTTGTTGTGAAATTGGATTTTAGAATTTTGCAGATTTTGATGAGGTGGCCACAAGTTAAGCTTTAATTGATGACTGGCTTTTTTTATTTTTTATTTTTTTCCTTCATTTTAAATTTATTAAACATGTTTTATTATCTAAAAATATAAAATTATTTTCTTATTTTCAAAAATTATGAAAATTAAATTTTTATTATTTTAATAAAAATAAGACTCAGTTAACCAAAAATAAAATTTTATCTGTTAATTTTAGCTAAAAAGTATATGAAGAATGCAATTGAACGTTTCTCAAAATCTTAAGGGGCAATTTGGCCTTTAATCCCATATATAATATTTACTTATAAAATTTTTAAAAATTTGTATTGTTATTTTTATTAATGTGTTTTGTGTGGGAATAATAACAAATGTTAATTATGGAAAAAAATATATTTTTTTTTTAAATTGAAAAAATATTAAGGGAATTAATTTAAATATAATATGACAATGTCTTTGTTTTTGTCCAAAAATATTTACTTTTATCAATTTGATATCAATTTTCTGAGATATTATCAAAACTATTTTTTAAATGGAAATTATCAAATTATCAAACTTTTTTTTTTAACTAAATTATCAAATTTTTTAAAGAAAAATTATTAGGTAGGACAAGATTGCCAACACATTATCATGAGTTGGCACTCTCAAGCAATAAAAAATTAATAATTATTTTTTTATTTTAATTTTCAAAACTCAATATTCATACGTTAATATGTAATAAATTAATATTTATTTATTCATTTAAATATAATAATTATCTATAAAATTAAAAAGAATTTTATTACTTCAATTTTATTTTGAATTATAAAATTAAAAAAATCAATAAATGACACAACTCTTTTTTTAAAATCTAAATTATTCAGTTAAAAAAAAAATCAATATCTGACATTACACTTATTGCTTGTCTAGATAATTAAAAGCATGAGGGACATAAATTAGACTAGAATAATAAATTAAAGGACAATAAAGCAAGAATGTTTTTAATCAATGCTGATTTTAAACTTTAAATCAATAATATGAGGCTGTTTGATTGGCCAATTAAATATCTTTAATTATCGATTGTTTATATATATATCGTCAATTGAAAAAATTTATGTTATTTGATTGGCCAATTAAAAACTCTAATTATGATAAAATTTATTTTTAATCGGCAAATCTCATAAGCAGCTATAAACTGTTTTTAGCGATTGGCGATTTATCAATCGCATATTTAGCAATCGCTTTATCAAACATCCCCTATATGGACGTATGGATTTTTATATTTTTTGTTAAAAATATAATTTATGGAAAAAAAAATTTCAAATTGGCTAAATATAAATATTTTATGAAATTAATATAAAAATAAGTCTTTAATTCAAATAGTATATAATAACTATTGACTAATTATAGTATATAGTGTTTTTTTGAACTGAATAATTTAGAACTTAAAAAAAAAAAAAAAAAAAAGATTTGTGGCATTTATCGATTTTTTAATTTTATAGTTTTAAAAATTATATTAAGTAATAATTTTTTTTTAATTATATGAATTATTATTATATTTAAATAAATAATAAATATTAATTAATTAATTTATTACATTTTAAAAATGACATAAGTTGAGTAAATACATCAAATTTTGATTATTAAAATAAGAGGGTTAGTTATCAATTTTTTATTAGTCAAAAATATCAACTCACAGTAATCAGTGACAATTTTATTCTACCTAATAATTTCTTCTATGAAATAGCAAATTGAGATGAGAAATGGTCAAAATTGTAACAGAAAATGATAATCCATGAGATAATGGCACAATGGTTAAATGATGTAAAAACTGTGGGCATTTTCTCCAGAAAAAGTAATCAAAGTAGATAGTACATGCACTTACTTGCGACTTGAAACTTTGAAAGAGTTGCAAGACAGACAAAGAATCTGAAAAACCCTAATACGGCACCGTAGAACGTAAATTAGGGGGATGTATAGAGGCGGGAACAACGAATCCTTGCTGCCGATCAGCATATCAACGGCATCGACAATGCTGAGTCCAGCGGCGGAGAACTCGCCGTCAGCGTCAAGACAGCAGCAGCAGCAGCTACAGTGGACGGAACAAGAGACAAAAGACTTGATTAGGATTCGGGCTGAATTGGAGAAAGATTTCACAGTGACAAAGAGGAACAAGGCGCTTTGGGAGATTGTAAGTGGCAAAATGAGAGAAAAAGGATATTGTAGAACCCCTGACCAGTGCAAATGCAAGTGGAAGAACCTTGTCAATCGATATAAGGTATGCTCCTCCTTCTTTTGATTGTAGTTAGAAATTCAACATTTTGGATTTCTTTTTCTTTGTTCATAGTTTTTCCTTATAAGCTGTTTTTGATGATTTATAAATAAACAATATTGTTTGATAAAATTAATTCGACAAATTAAAAACACCTCTCTAATTCTTTTATTTAGGGTTAAATAAATAATGTAATTAAACAAAATAATTGAAATTTTTGGGTGACGGAAAAGTTATTAGATGGACTGGTGTGCACCCTCTCCCACATTCAGATTTGGACGTCTTCCATAAATATAGGTAATAACCACCTGAATGTGGTTGCACATGAAACTGGATATTTTCTCGATGTGTTACAGGTTCCACCCTTTATCATTCTCTGTAATTTCTTTGTCAATTGCTTTTGTGTTCTTTGCTGAATGAATTTATTTGGCTGTAGTGTAGCTTGTTCATATTTTTATCTTTGAAATACACTTCATAAGACAAATGATGAAGAAGGTGGATAGGGTTACAAATAAGATTCAATCCATGTTGGTGTAGGATACGAGTGAGCTTTGATCCTTAGGTTTGCATTTGGTAGTCGGTGAAAGTGGGTGACGATAAAATAAACCTCTTTCACCCTCATTTGATATACACTTATAGGTGAATGAATTTGTAAGGGATCAACATTCCGCCCCTTTGGTGGTTAAAATTTTGACCTGTCTCCACCTAGGGTTAAAGGGGTTGAAGATGATTTTTTTTTTTTTTTTTTTTAATGTTATTATTTCCACAATCACCAATTAACACTACCACTGGAACTATTGCATATTAGTTGCCACCACTGCAGCTACCGCTATAGTATATCATCTTTTTCTACCTCATGCACAGGTACAGAACAAATGAACTTTACCGTTACTCTTGTAAGCTTTTACCCCAACCCTTATGTTCTTCAACTATTAAAAGCTTGAATGTTACATTTATAACTTTTCACCTCAATTTTTTTTTTTTTTTTTAATTTTTAACTCAGTACCAAATGCTCCTTAATTTCATGGTTGTCTTTGTCTGAAGAATAGGAATAGTTATGAATATGTTAATGTGATAATGCCAAGGCACTAAAAGTTGGTAGCAAATAACAACCTTAAGACGGTTGGGGGTGGAGATATATACATTGCATGGATAGGATGGGGGAGCTAGAGTAGAGGAGAAAATAGGGTTTTGGAGCAACATAAGATCTAGGGATTGGTGAGGCTGGGTACTTGTTGCGCAGCACATTCAGAAGATAAGCTTCTGCACTGAGGTCAAAAATAGCCTGGATCATTGTACTGATAGCTACATTTGTGGAAGAATTTCTAAGGTAGTAACCTTAAGACAGTTGGGGGAAGGGGGGTATATTTACATTGCATGGAAAGAAGGGGAAGCCAGAGACGAGGAGAATAGGTCTTTGGTCCAACATAAAATCTAGGGAAGGGTGAGGCTGGGGTATGTTTGATTTCATTCTGGTAGTACTTGCTGTGCAGAATATTGAGAAGATAAGGTTCCACATTGAGAAAAAAAATAACTTGGATCATTGTGCTGATAGCTACTTATGTGGAAGAATTTCTAATACTCTGGCATTCCATAATATTAGAGAGATAAGGTGATTGATAATCTTGCTATAGTGTTTCATGTTTTTAGTTCCTTATTACAATACTTGGGTAATCATTCAAATACCAAGTTTTTTTATTTAATAATCTTGGGTGCTTATTAGGGCTCACAAACATAACTGCTTGCAAACAAATAGCTTAAAGGCAAATTCTTTCCTTTAAAGCATCTTCTCTAATAAGGCTGTAGAATGAATCTGTAGGTTTTTATATTCCTGTTATGTTTAGTTTTTTGCTACAGTTATTAGCATCCCGACCCAACAATCTGTATATACAATAAAACTGAACTCAAAGAGTTATTGAGAAATTTTTTCATTATGTGCCATGTAATTCTCTCAAAAACTAAGCTTTTGTAAAGCAACTTCATCCAATTTTTTTTTTTTTTTTTTTTTTTTTTTGTGTTTTTTTTTTTTTAAAGTTACAATTAAAATTTATATAAAAAAATATATATATAATATGTTTTATTAATTTTTAAGGTTGCCCATATATAAAAAAATTTTCCATAAA
>CANXYC010513005.1:0-11677 GCA_948193065.1 Aleurites moluccanus
ATATATATATATATATATATATATATATATATATATATATTTCACATCAAAATTTTCTCTGAAATGGAAATTATACAAAGTACCTTTTCAGCTGATTAAGATTACAAGGATTCGAAAATTCATTCCCATCCAAATCCATGAGTATGACACCTCTGCCGGACAGGATATTTTTGAGTACATATGGGCCAACCTAGATTGGCCTAAACTTCTCTCTTGGATCATACACATGAGCTCTGATTTCCTTCAGCACTAAGTTGCCCTCTTCTAATCCCCTATCAGTTATCCTTTTATTGAAATGATGGGTAAGTCTTTACTGGTACCCTTGGATTCGATAGAGCGCATCCATCCTTTTTTCATCAATGGCATTCAACTGATCATGATATCCTTTGATCCAATCTGCTTCACTAATCTGGTTTTCCTGCATAACCCTTGCAGATCGGATTTACACTTCAACTGCAAGCACCGCTTCCATCCCGTATACCAGGGAATACAAAGCTGCCCCTGTTGGTGTGTGAAAGGAGGTTCTATATACTATAATGCAAATGGGAGGCTCTCATGCCAATTTCTATGATTGGTAATCATCTTCTGCATAATTGTTTTAATGGTTTTATTCATTGCCTCGACTGCTCCATTAGTTTAAAGGCGATAGGGCGAGGATCGAAGGTGTTGAATCTTTTCCCTCTTGAGTAGACTTGCTACTTCTTTTTGGAAATGGGAGCCATTATCTGTGACTATCTCAAAAGGCAGTCCAAACAGAAAATGATGTTAGTTTGGATAAAGTGTACTACCTTCTTAGAATTCAGCACGTGGTAAGAGGCTGCTTCCACCCATTTCATGAAGTAATCTATTGACACCAAAATATACTTATGCCTATTCGAAGCTTTGGGACTGATGCACCCTATGACATTAATACCCCATGTAGCAAAAGACCAGGGAGTTGCAGTCGGATGTAATGAGACAGGAGGTTGCTTCTGAAGCTTGGCAAATATCTGGCATTTGTGACATCTCTGTACAAACTTAGCACAATCTACGTTCATTGTTAGCCAAAAATACCCTAGATTCATGATTTTTCTGGCCAACACAAAACCATTCATGTGCAGGCCTTCGTCGCCACTATGCACGCATTCCATGATCTGCTGAGCTTCCTCTTCCATCACACACTTGAGGTGGATGTTATCTCATGCTCTCCTATATAACACGTCACCATTTGGTATGAAATTACTGGTCAATTGCCTTAGGTCCTCCGATTTGATTTGGAGGCCCCTTCCGGATACTGGTCATTTTTTAGAAGATTGAAGATGTCCCAATGCCATGGCTTACCATCGACTAATTGAACTTTCATACATGCTGTATCATAACCTGGTTGCCTTCGCACTTCAATAACCACAGGTCGTACAATTTCATTTCCTATTATGTCTATCATAGAGGCCAAATTTTCCACAGCATCGGCAAATTGATTCTTGGCTCGAGGTAGATAATGGAAAGATAATTGATGAAAACTTTCTGCTAGATCAGCTACATATTGATAGTAAGGAACTAAATGCTCTTCTTTTATCTTCCATTTACCCAAAGCTTATGAAACAATCAAATTAAAGTCACCATAAACCTCTAGGTAATCAATCCTTATGTTGATGGCAACCTCTAAACCACATATGCAAGCTTCATATTCTGCTTCATTGTTAGTTGCCTCAAGAGCTAACTTAATGGCCATGGGTAAATGATACCCATCGGGTGTAACAAGTACTATTCTAGCACCATAACCCTTGGTATTGGTTGCTCCATCAAAATATAACTTCCAAACTTTGGGTTCCAACTCCATGACGTCCTCATCCGGAAACTCGGATTCGAATGGTTCACCATCTAGTGAAGCAGCAACTAATTGGTCAGCTATCACACTTCCTTTGATAGCCTTCCTTGGAACATATTTGAGATTGAAGGCTGTTAAAACTGCCAACCATTGTGCCATCTTGATGTCAAGAACTGGCCTCTCCATAAGGAATTTAAAAGGGTTCTTGTCAACAAGGACATGTGTAGTGTATGAACCCAAATAATGCTGCAGCTTATGGCATACCCAAACCAAAGGGAGACATAACTGCTCAATCTGATGGTACCTGAGCTCATGAGCGAGCATGCGCTTACTCAAATAATAGATGGCATTTTCCTTATGTGAATCCACAACATTTTGGGCGAGCATTGCCCCCATAGCTTCTTTGGTTACAGAAAGGTATAACAATAAAGGTTTACCGGGCCTAGGCAGTTGCAAGACAGGAGAATTTAGCAAGTACTGCTTGATCTTTTCGAGAGCTTGCTAACATTCATCATTCCATTCCTTAGGAACTCCTTTCCTTAGTAATTTAAAGATGGGTCCACGAACGTCAGCTAGTTGGGAAATGAACGTACTGATGTACTGTAAACATCCTAGAAATCCTCTAATCTTTTTCTCTATTTTTAGAGCTGTCATCTCTAAGATGACTCCTTATTTAGTTGGGTCCACTTTTATCCCCTTTTTACTTACCATGTGGCCTAGGAACAAACCCGAGGATGCACCAAAAACACACTTTGCTAGATTCAACTTTAGATTGTACTGTCTCAACCTAAGAAAGAAACGCCTTAATGCATCAATATGTCCTTCTGCTGTTTTGGACTTGATAACTATGTCATCAACGTATGCTTCCACATCCTTGTGAATCATGTCATGAAATATAGTTGTAGCCATTCTCTGGTATGTTGCCCCGACATTCTTTAAACCAAAAAGCATGACCTTGTAGCAATAGGTGCCCCATTCCGTCACAAAGGCTATCTTTTTCTTGTCAGGTGGATAGACTTGTATTTGATTATACCTTGGATATAAATCAGTCAAGGAGACTACTTCAGATCTGACTATGCAGTTAACCAATAAGTCTATGTGGGGTAAAGGAAAATTATCTTTTGGACAGGCTTTGTTCAAATCCCTGTAATCCATACACATTCTTACTTTCCCATCCTTCTTAGGCACAGGCACTATGTTGGTTAGCCATGAAGGGTAAGTGACAGGTTTAATGAAACCGTTCTTCAATAACCTAGCAACTTCCTCTTTGATCTTGAGAGACCACTCCGCCTTCATCCTCCTTAACTTCTGTTTTACAGGCTTCACATTCTCATGAGTCAGAATCTTATGGACTGCTATGCTTGGATAGATACCCATTATGTCTTCAGGTTGCCAAGCAAAATAATCTAAAAATTCTTGAACATTCTTGACTAAAGAAACCTTATCATGGACTGTTGATGCAATGAATGTGAATTTCAATTTATCACCTGTGCCCAGATTTATTAATTCTTTATTTTGTTCTTTTATTTCATTTTCTTTTAATGCCTCTTTTAAATTGGATTCATAGAGAGGGAAAAAAGACTCAAAGATATAAGAGGAAAATTGAATACTTTCATTAATAAGAAAAGTTTCATCCTCGCGGGCTACATCAAAACTAAAAGAAGGATAGAGGAGATCCTCTACAGACTCTAGAAAGGAAAAAGAAGAAACATAATTAATAGACTCTAACTCTAATTTGAACTTGGTCGGGAAGGAAAACAACTCATCAAGGCTGAAAAGCTTCTCAATATGCCAATTATCAGGTGCAAACAAGGTTGGATGGATAAGTTTGGTGGGGTCTGATTCTAGTTCACTTCCAATCATGAGGACTTGCTCAAAGAGAGTAGCCTTTATATTTTCCTTGCAATCTTGCTTTAATAGGTAGATGGGCTCGCAATCCTCCAAATTGAGCCTAATATCAAAGAAAATTTCAAAACCTGGGATTAGCTTTTTAGTTATAGGGCAAAACCATAGTTCAACAAAACAACAAAAGGGAAAGTCCTCTCTTTTTTTTTTTTTACAAAATATCCATTCAAGGTTTTGAAATAGGGATGCATCTGCCAGTCAAAGGTATCACCTTTCCTTTTAGCCTCGGCTCTCCTTTTAGCTTCTATCTCAACCTTCTCGAAATCCTTCTCGATAGGTTTATAACCAAGTCCAGAAGGTGGGTTGGCTACTGGGTAATCCTTGAAAGAGGTTATTCCCTGCTGGTTCCTCCCAAGACCTAAACTGGGGAAGTAATTCATTTTCTTTAAGATATTAGCTACAACTATATTTCCAAAAGGATCAAAATCAAAGGGGACTGATTCTTTACCTCCTTCTTGTTCAATGAACTGGATGGTGTCAAAAGAGAAACCAGACAAAGGGACAATGTTTGGGTCAGGCTGAATTCCCAAAATAGGTGTAGAGTTGGGAACCTCGCTTTTACCATGTATATCACCCTTGATAGTTATCACAACAGTTTTGTGAGGCATTTTAAGCTTTTGGTGCAAGGAGGATGGGACTGCTCTTGCCTTATGGATCCAAGTTCTTCCAATGAGGAAATTAAAACAAGTGGGCACATCAATCACTTGGAAAGGGATTGAAGCAGTAATTGGTCCGATTGTCACATCAAGAGTTGCCATACCTAAAACTTCTCTCTTAGTATTATCATATGCCTTCACAATCTGGTCAGAGAGGGTAAAATTTATAGCCTCTATGCCCAAACAACTTGCAACTTTCAATGGGCAAACATTCAGGGCCGACCCATTATCTATTAAAATCATTGGGACTGTCTTCCCTCGGGTCATCATGGTTATGTACAATGCCTTATTTTTATTTTCTCCTCTTTTAGGTAAATCATGATCTATGAAGGAGATGGAAGCCACCTTGGTCGAGCTAGTGAGTGAGGCAACCAAGGTTTTAGTAGAAATATTGATTGGGGCTTGGCATTGATTCAATGCCTCGCAAAGAGCTTGGCGATCTGGGAAGGATGACTGGATGAGACTCTAAATGGAGATGTTGGCTTGGGTTTTCTTCAATTGTTTGAGGATAACATCTTTTTCAGGCTCATTATTTATCTTTTCCATGAGAGGGGGTACATGCTGAACAGGCTGTTGGATTGATGAACTCGGCTGGTAGAGTCTCTCACTTTAGGTCATTGCATCTATCTCTTCCACAAAGTTATTAAAGTCCAAGACGTAACAAAAATCATCATTTGATCGAATAAAAAAATATTAGATCAAGTTCCGTGTCTGAAGAGTAAAGAACATTGACATTGAACTAATGGTTTGGAAGAGGATTAGTGGTGATGTTGGGTCTGGCTTTTGGTGGAATAATATCACGGCTATCCACCAGGTCTTGGATCTTGTGTCTCAAGGCCTTGCACATGTCTGTCTTGTGCCTCATACCTTGATGATACTCACAATATTCATTTACATTCCAACTTTTAGGTAAGGGGTTCGGGGGTGCTCTGGGTTCTAAAGGCTTAAGCATATTTGATTCCAAAGCCTTCTTATACACCATGACCAAAGGCATACCCAAATCAGTAAAGGACCTCTTTTCCAGTCTCATAGGAAGATGATTAGAAATAGCAGCAACTTCCCCACCTTTATGATTGGAGGGAGTATTGTGGCCATAGTAGGTGTTTTTTCTATACCTTGAACTAGAGGATTCTTCTTTGATTTGCCCGCTTTGGATAAGATCCTCTATCTTCGATGCAGTGGCAATAAGAGCTTTGAAATCTAGCAAGTACTGAGTTTGGAGACAAGTCTGATAACTTGGGGGGAGATTCTTGATAATTATATCAATTTGCTCTTACTCATTGGGCCTGTTCATCATTTGGGTTGCTTTAGCCCTCCATTTTGTGAGAAAAGGGAGAAAGACTCCCTTTGCTGTTGTTTGGTGGTCTTCAAATCTCTTCTAGTGATGTCCACCTCGATATTGTAATGATATAGCTTAACAAAGGCATTACAAATATTATTCCAAGCTTTCTTAAAATTGGAGTCCAAGTCAACAAACCATCTCATCGCAGCTTCTGTGAGCGATTACTGGAACAACTGAGCAAGGAGCTCATTGTCCACATCCAATGGGTTTGTGGCCCCCACATATATTTTTAAATGGGTTTTTGGGCAAGTGGTGCCATCAAATTTATCCATGCTAGGCATCTTGAATTTTGGGGGAACCCTAGCATTCGGGAAAAGAGTAAAAGCATTAACATTAATGAGATCCTTATGCTTCTTGATATTTTTGAGAAGCCTTTCCATAGCTTGGAATTTTTCCATTAACTTCTGGGTTTTGATTGGGTTGGAGCTTTCTCCTCCATGAAAAAGATTCAGGGAGGAGGATGGAGATGTCCGACCATTCAGATTGATAGCTGGGGGAATGACAACTTTTGGGGCTTTCCAACTATTTGTCAGATTAATAACAGGATTAGGCGAAAGGGATGAAGATGCATCAGGAGTATCGGTTTGATGAATACTTGATCCTTGACCCATCTTTGTTTTCACCTCAGTGAGGATGGATTGGAGCTGTGTATCAATGGCATGGTCTAAAGCAACACGAAAGTTATCCTCTTGCTTCTTGAGTAAAGTGGCTAAAAGTGTTTCTATGGCATCCATGCCGGGTGCTGTGCTTTCCATTTGTACCTTCCAAAAGAAACATTCAAAAATCAGGTCATGGTGGTCCAAACAAAACCTAAACAAAGGTGGGAAGAATGACCTAGTCTAAGTGAGGTTTGAAAGTTTGAAGGTGGTTCAATGGGCTCAAAGTTTCTAGGCTTTGGTTTGACCATTGACTTCATTGGTTCTCAGTTTACAAATGCATGAATGCATATGTATGAAAAAATTGGTTCATGATGACAGTTTAACATTATCATGATTCATGGGCCCTAAGGTCCAAGGTCTAATGTCCATTACATGAAGGTTAGGTGGTTTGGTTTAAAGGGTACCTATCACACTAGAGCAATGATATACCTAACCACATGTGAAACAATGAGTTTCGCGTGGGTCCGATAGTACGACTGCTCGTTACACTTCAAAAAGGATTTGAAGATTCGTCGAGGGTTGATGCTTTCTCTATCTCCCAACATATTTAAAGAGAGTTGTAGGATCAATGCTACTCGCTATCCAAAGGTTGAATTTTATAACTGGTGATGCATGAAAATCAAAGTTAAATTAAAAGCCAAGTAAAAAGTCACTTTTGAAAATATTTTCAACCAATTGGTAGTCCTCTTTAACTTTTGAAAAAAGTTTGTCCCCAGTGGAGTCGCCAGCTGTGAGGCCTCGCTCGAGCACCGCGTCAAGTCCGATGTCTAACTGAATGGAATCGAAAATGCTCATTTTGGGATGATCTCTCACAGAAGAGACGACCTTAGCACCTTTTGAAAATGATTTTGATATTTTGAAGTCGCCAACTTAAGTTATTTTTGTTGGAAAAATTTTAAGATAAAAACTCATTTTTGACTTCAATTTTATCCCAAAGGAAAAATAGTGCACTAGTCTTTAAAACCAAAGAGGATTCGGGACTAGGTTTTCGGATGAACTTGGCTTCTAATTTTAACCTTGATTTAAAATATTTTTATGAGCAGTTTAAAGGATGAGATATAAAGATGCATGAGCAAGTAAAGGAATGGATGAAAATGATAAAATAAAGCAGTAAAGCAGTTAAGAGAGCGATAAATTAAATTATTACAATTCAAAAATTCCAAACTAGGGGATAACAACTCTAGCCCTTATAGGTTCTAGGTTGATCACACATTCCCCAAAGAATACATTGAATAAAGCAATTATAAAGTAATTAATTAAAGAAAAGAGATGGTTTTGATCTTTTTTGGATTTGAAGCTATTATATAGCTTGCCTGCGTATCCCATCGAATGGGAATCAAAACCCATGCAGTTCTTCCTTCTTGTGAAGGATGGTTGATTTTATGCCCAATTTATCATATTTTAATTCTTTATTTTGATGCTCTATCAAACTAAAGAAGATTAGTTATAAGACGATACCTTCTCCCTTGCTCTTTGGGGAGGCAATAGTCTGATTGCGCGCTCGGATCGGAGTTCCACTTTGGCTTGATTGAAGCACGGGAAGATGGTCAGATTGTCTTTTACCTGACAATTTGAAAGAAAACAAGCAAACCAATAGAGTGATTTTATATTGGAAATAATTTTGAGGCTCCACACGTCTCGGGTTTGGTCCTTCTTTAGCTCAAAGAGAACTAAAGAAAATGACCTCCACACGCCCTAAAGAGTTATTCTTTAAACTTGTAACACCCTCAAATTTAATTTATATAACCTTGAATATATGTTATTTAAGCATAAATAAAGTTGATTTAGACATTAGAACATCATACTTGAGCGATTTGACAAATCGCTAAAAATCGACCCGGTGGATAGGTAAGCACGTCGACGTTATGATTAACGAACGAGTTCAAAATTTTAAATTTTTAATATTACCATTAGACTCATAAACTAGAGAAATATAAGAAATATTGTTTCAGAATTTAAATAGGATAAAAAGATAAATAGTTATAAGTTTTGAGTTGAAAATGCGAATACGAGAAGTGTCGAGGGGGAAAATCGAATTAGCTGAAGGTTAATTAATATAAATAGCCATTTAATTCTCCAAAAATTAGAAAATTCTCATCCTTCCTCCATTGTTACATCCAAATCTCCTCCTTCTCCAAAACTCCACCAATTTCATCCAAACTTCAAGCATAATCGATAGAAAACTCGGTTAAACTACATATTAAGCTAGTTTCTATCGAAAATGCCAAGAAATTCAAGCTAGAAATTGAAGAACCATTCAACCTAAATTTTGGCCACTTGAAGAATTCAGGTGAGGATGATGTTTTATTCATTCTTTTGATTCATTTAAGATACTTAAATGATTATAAACATGATTAGATCCATAGATTTCAAGATTGGATCGAAATTGGAGAAAACCTAAAACTAGGTTTATGTTTGAAATGGATTTTCTATATAGGATTCCATAATTCTAATTAATGTTTAAATATATTATTTATCATCCATTTAAGGCTAAATATGTGGTAGAATTGATTGTAGAATCGAAGAAAATCGAAGAACACTGTTTTTGCCTGTTATAGGCAAATAGGCGTTTTATCGCGTAAACGATCAATTTGTCGGTTTTGGTGAGTTACATGTATATTATTATGCATGTTTGAACCTTTATTTGATAAATTTGAATCCATTTAAATTCATGAAACTTTTTGGCCAAAGTGTTTCATTTGAGTTTCCTTTGAATTTTCCTTGAATTCAAGCTCCGATTGTGTTGTTTATTGATGTATATAAACCCTGTTTGATAATGCCTTTGTGTTTGTTGCTATTGGGGCTTGAATTGTGAACTTTGGATTTTGATCAATATGTCCCAAAACTACATTGATTTATTCCTAAAGTGGTGCACACCAAGTGCTCAACGAAATGACCTTTGTTAATTTCCTTAAGAAGCCAATTTGTTACCAAATTTGCTAAAATAGGTAGCTTTCTTTGTCACCAATGTAAATGTGTCTTCTTGACATATTTTGAACTTGTATCCTAAATGAATTTTGTGGAATTTTTCCTATACTATAATGTTCCTTTGTTAAGGATAATGATCTTATATGTGTTTACTTGCCTAAACTACTCAAATGAGCTAAAGTTACATATAATTGAGCCTTGTTGATTTTCTTGCCTATTTGGTATTTTATTTGCTATCTTTAGCCTATTCAAATGTTTGTATGATAGAGCTACCTTATTGATGGGGTAGTGGGTAAATACCATTAGCATTATGCATAATGAAATGCCAATGATACCCTAGCTATGAAGGGTTATGGTCCTGGCCATAGGGTCTGATCCACCTTATGCTATTTACATGTTATATTGATAATGATATGTGTTTCATGACCTAGTATCTGTTATATATACATGGTTATTATTTCTCTGAGTGACTATACATCTATATTTAATGTCTATAAACCATTTCCCTTGATTTGGTTCTTTGATGTGCTATCTATGAGCCAATTATTAATATTGTTCATTTGTTGCTTCCTACTTAGCCTCTGTGTGGTAATATATATATTGACTCACTGGGTATGAAAATACTCACTCTTTTAGTGATTTTATCTTTTCAGGTCAAGAATGGAGCTGATATAAGATTTCTTCATCAGTGGATTTAGCTTTGTTATAATAATGTAAATATTGAACTTGTATATATTCCTTGTATATATTATAGATGCTCCATGAATATGTAAATTATTGGGATGACTATACTTAGTATGGTCTGTAATATTATTAGTTACTGATATTTAATATATATGGGATGTATTAAGATCAGATATGATCATAGATTATCATAGATAGACTGATTATATGGATATAGATATGTTATAGCAGGTAATATTTACAGGTTATAGAAGAGTTCTACGGGTGTCTGTAGCTTTATGTTGTTCCTACATCCTAGGACCGTCATGTTCCAAAATTGGGATGAGACAAAACTCAAAGAGAGTTAAATAAAATAAGAAAAATAGGTATATGAGGGAGAAGAGAAGAAATCTAAGAAGGAAAAATCAACTTCAAGAGATTTCGGGGACCATTTTCTAGTTGAAAGAGGTCAACTATTGTCACGACCCGGTTTTCCAAGCCGCGGATGTCTTAGGGCACGGGAAATGCCAATGGTGACTGTCACCCATAGAACCTCGTATCATTGCACAATTTATAAACCTCAATTAATTATTCATTTATTAATTACCATTCATAATGCAGTTTTGTACTCAATCTGTTAACCTGTCAAACATTCTGCAGTTCGCTGTATTATTCACATATCACATCATAATCCATCATATCACTCATAATATAATTATCAATATATCATTCATAATATTAATCTCCTAATTAACCCATACATACCCATGGAGCAGCTAAATAAAGAAACCTCAAGTATAATTACAGAAATCCAGATTTATACAAGATAAACTGCAGTAGAAATCCACGGAAGACAGATGTCGGGATTCTGCAACTTACTCCTTTCCTAAAATGGGGTAAACAAACAAAAAGTGAGTATGAAAGATACTCAGTGCATTTACATGCATCGCAATAAATAATAGGTATAATTAAATAATGGTTTCAGTCAAAGAAATAACAGAATACAAGATGACTGTCAAGGTACAGTAAACAAAAGAAATATCATATATAAGCTGAGTTACATATGGAAAGGCAGATAATAAGACGGACTGTATGAAAAGAAATCATACAGTCACCAGACAAATCAAATATCACTGGACCATGTAGGTCACCAGTATCATATCAATCAATATCATTGGACCATGTAGGTCACCAGTATCATATAAGCATAAGGCTGATCAGGCCCTATGGCCAGGACCATAACCCCTCCTAGCTAGGGTACAAATATACAATGTGCACAAGGTCGACAGTATTTCTCCACTCCCCTGTTGAATCGGAAGTTCTGCCAAACCATATTAGGGTTAATAGCAAGGGATACCATAAGCAACAATGACATCCGGATATCAATCAATCAATACTAATCGGCTCGGTAGCAATCAATCAATATTCAATGAACTCAATTACAATGTCAAAGGTAATATACAATTTACAAAAAATCAAATGTAATAATAAGATAAAGCAAGGAACAAGAGTGAGTTCGGTGGCCGAAACCAATAGGTCAATTGGCATACCATTATCGCCAATGACAATAGTATTTAATTGGTAGGCCTATGGCATACAAACCACAAGCCAAATGACAAATAAACTAGGCAAATTATCAAACACAAGGTAACATACAATGACAAGCCAATAGGTTAGGGTTCGGAGCAAAATTGGCTACCGGTTTAACACAATAACA
>CANXYC010513017.1:0-33611 GCA_948193065.1 Aleurites moluccanus
ATATATATATATATATATATTGATAACCCAAAATCTATTTTGATTTTTAAAATTTAAGAGTGAAATTTAACTCATTCAAAATATTTTATCTAGGATTCAATAGTATTGAGGTAAAATTCACTGAAAAAAAAAACTAGATGAATATATAGCATACATACTTAAAATAACTTTTCAATTTTAACTACATATATTGTATTTTCTCTTAACAACTTTTGTAATTTAAATGGCTAGAAGGAAATTAATCTAATTAATGAATTAAACATGTTAATTAATTCAAACAATGTATTAAATGACAAGATAATATAATCCATTAAGCAACATCATCAAATAGACATGAGATAATATTGATTCCGTGTTAGCAACTAGCTAATTAGCGTAGCCAATTTGCAACCATTTAAATCATTCATTCATTATACATGAACGGGACAAGACCATCTCTTCCATTTCTATACGTACGTTTTTCATATTATCCCAAAGATTACAGAATCGTTTCATTCTCTCATTCCTACACACTTGAAATTTGATTCTAGACAAAGTTAATTACCAAAAATTTTCATAAGAGACAAATTAGTTGCAGAGCTCAAGCTTATCAACAAACTAATTTTATATACAAGAACTCAAAATTTTACCTAACTCTTAGTGGCATATCCAGTGGATTCATTATTACTAATCATTCTCATATTTAGTGAGAGTATTCCTTCTGTTATAAATAAAATGATTTGATATGACAATGTTTGAAATTCTGATTTAATCATATTTATCTAATTTTATTTTGATTGAGATATATAAATCAAACTTATATTATGTAATTAATTAATTAAT
Organism: Aleurites moluccanus; assembly: GCA_948193065.1. Taxonomy (NCBI): domain Eukaryota; kingdom Viridiplantae; phylum Streptophyta; class Magnoliopsida; order Malpighiales; family Euphorbiaceae; genus Aleurites; species Aleurites moluccanus. Next base: position 823 of record CANXYC010513017.1, read on the forward strand.
TTTATTTCACATTATTTATATTTATCTTGTTTTTGTTTTAAGATTTATTGAGTTTATTGAAACAAGTTAGGTTTATGTTTAATAGTGAGAAAATTGTTTTTCAAGAAATAAATAGAAAACATTTTTAAGTATAATAACAAAAATGGAATTCAAAATGCTAATGGAAAATGGATTTTATTCATTTATTAGAATTAATTGTAAGGTGATAAAATTGGCATCATGGCTATATTAGGTAATAATATATATAAATATATTATTATTATTTTGTTGGGGGAGAACAAGAATATTCGGAGCAGGAATGAACTCATTCAATTTCATGGTCCAAAGTCCAAACATGTGAAGAAAAAACAGTGATAAGAAACCGAACTAATAAGAGTCATTTGTTAGGTGACTTTATTAGGTCCCAATGAATCCAAAAACAAAATGACTTTTTCAGGCCCATTGATAATTGTCTCCATTGACAAAATTACACGTGCCAAAATGGATAATTAGATATATCTGCGTTGTTTATTGTTAATTGATTTAGAAACAAATGTTAGAATTTAAATTTCTGATTTTAATTTTTTTTTTTTTTTTTGAAAAAACTTATACATGAAATTGGAAAGCAAGCCTTTACGTTAAATTTATAAATTCAAAAAATTATTTTTTAAATTTTAATTATAAAATTTAAACAATATCAACAAAACGAGTAACAAATTCACTTTTTTTTTTCTTTCTTTTTTTATTAAGCTAGGGAGATGATAGTTCATGCAACAGTAACATCTAAGCAACTGCCACGTAGTATCTGCAGCCAAGAGCCCGTGTCTATATTATACCAGAGAGCAGAGGCCCTCCTTAAGACCTTAACTAAGTCAACTTTTCCCACTTCTACACGCGGTTTAGAAGAAAAAATATCTAAATTTCTTAATATTCTGTTCAGATTCTTTGCTTAGCCTGCTCAAAGTTAGGAGATTCAGTAGTCTCTAAGTTGCATTTCTCAATAGCGACTTGTGGATAAAAGGTCAGCTTGTTTCTTTCTTTTGTTTGGTCGTGTCACATTTTTTTTAGGCCAAAAAGATTTGGTCTTGAATCAAACGCGGTCCTTTAATCTTGATTTTGTATGGATTTTGTTTTGCAGGAAGCAAATGGGTTACTTTGTCTCTGCCTCTCTCTGATTTGGTTCACTCCAAATTGCCTCTTGGATCAAACTAATTGCCAGATTCATCATTGACCCAGTTCCTCAATCATGATATAGATTTATATTTTTGTGTTTTGAGTGAGAATTTTCATTGATTTCCTTTAATGGGTATCTTGGTTTCTATTTCTGACCACAAAAGATATATTATTTTCTTGAACATCTCATTTCTCTTAGTGGCATGTGCTTTCTTGATTATACAGTCCAATTATGCTGAAACTCTTGTTCTTAGAAACCCCCAACCTTCCAATGACAGTGGTGAACAAGAGTGCAAGGATTTGCAAAGTCTAGGAGATTACCAAGCCAAGTGCCATTACCTTGCATCACATGACCCATGTGTTTCTGAAGGCTATATTGACTATCTCTATATTTTCTATTGCAATATTGGAAGACTTCCCCGTTTGGGGTAGTGTCTTCTATGTCTCTGGCTTCTAGTGCTGTTCTATTTGTTGGGGAACACAGCATCTGAATACTTCTGTTCTTCACTTGAAAACTTATCAAGTCTATTGAAATTGTCCCCCACAATTGCTGGGGTTACTCTCCTTTCTCTTGGCAATGGTGCCCCAGATGTCTTTTCCAGTCTAGTCTCCTTTATGGGTACTGGGTCAGGTGATATTGGCATCAATACTGTGCTGGGTGGTGCTTCTTTTGTCACCTGTATTGTTGTTGGAATCATGAGCTTTTTGGTAAAGCAAAAACAGATTAGAGTCAATAAGAATGCATTTATTAGAGATATTTGCTTCTTCCTTTTTGTTCTTGTAATCTTAAGTTTCATCTTGCTTAGTGGGGAAATCACTATTTGGGGAGCAACGGGGTTTTTGTGTATGTACATTTTCTATGTTGTTGTGGTTTACTCATCGGATATGCGATGGAGTAAAGTTGACTTTGAAAGGGATCCAAATTCAAGTTATGGCAGTGACTTGAACATACCAATTTTGAATAGCGTTGAAAAAGGGGAAGCAAATTCTGTGAAGGAAACTGGTTTAGGAGGAAATACTGAAGTAGAAATGCAGAAATGTTGCTTTTGTTTGCGATTGTCTGAGCCTTGTATGATGCTTCTTTGCATACTTGAAATGCCTCTTTACTTGCCAAGGAGATTGACAATTCCTGCTGTTTCTGAAGAGAGATGGTCTAAACCATTTGCAGTCGCTTCAGTGACACTAGCACCAGTTCTGTTATCAATTCTTTGGAATCCACAAGATGAGAATACCAGCATCAAGAGCAACGTAGTAGTGTATGGAATTGGGGTCTTAATTGGAATTGCAATTGGGGTTATTGCATATGCTACAACTGAGAAGTCAAGTCCACCAAAGAAATTCCTATTTCCTTGGCTTGCAGGAGGGTTTATAATGAGTGTTGCGTGGAGTTATATTATAGCTCAAGAATTGGTGGCCCTGTTAGTTTCTATTGGATATATATTTAGCGTAAGTCCTTCAATTCTTGGGCTAACAGTCCTTGCCTGGGGCAATTCACTTGGGGATTTGATAACCAATTTGACTATGGCTTTGAATGGTAGTCCTGAAGGTGCACAAGTAGCAATATCAGGGTGTTATGCAGGTCCTATTTTCAACATCCTTTTTGGTTTAGGATTGTCTCTTGTTGGTTCATGCTGGTATAAATACCCATCTTCTGTTGCAATCCCAGCAGATCCATATCTTTTTGAGACGTTAGGCTTTCTGGTGGCTAGCTTGCTCTGGGCAGTTGTGATCTTACCATGTAGAAACATGAGGCTTGATAGGGTGTTGGGAGCAGGACTTCTAGTTATATACATAGTTTCTCTGTCTCTCAGGCTCATGCAAACACTTGGTTCTCTCCAATTTCAAGGTACATACCTAGTTTAAGTTCGTCTTGCCAACTTCACCTGGAAAATTATATGTAATTCCACCTGTACTAACCAGCTTCTTTGTATATAGTGAGTGATCATCAATTATTGTACTGTACTACTTATTTTATTTTAGTTTATTTCAGTTAATAAACTTATTTGCTATTGTATTTCATAATGTTTCCTCCCATTGAAACACTTTATGAATTATGATATATACGGTAAGACTTGACTCAGTGGTAATGCATCTTTTTAATTTGAGAATAAGCTCAAATTTGAATCCCCAAATGGAGAATGAACTTGACTAAGAAGTTTAGACAAATAATTATTGTGATTTTTTTAATATTGGCTGAAAAAGCAGAGTAAGAAAATGAAAGAAAGAGACTTGATGAAAGTAGAATGAATGAGCTATAAACTGGCCAAAACAACAATAATTGACGGAACCACAAGTTCTGCTTAGTGACCTGGAGATAGAATGGTTCTCAGCTAGGAGACAACTAATTGTCCAAATCATTTGGGCAAGCATGCAAAACAGTAGAATTTGAAAGCTTGAGATAGTGATGTGGCATAGTGATTTCTTGTTTGATTTTTCTTTTCTTTTCCTTTTTTTTTTTTTAATTAAAATGCAACAGATAAAATTAAAACAATTCTCAATGGACATAAAGTAAAAATGACATGAGTAGTGAGCAACCCAAACAATTTAAAAAATTTCAATTTCAAAAGTGAAAATCATCCTTTGTCTGAAATTTCTCTAGAAAATTATTTTTAACATGACAATATTTAAATGATTTTGTTCAGAAAATCATTTCAATTTTAATAACGAACTCACTCTTCATAACCCAACACATCGATCAGTAAATCATACTATTATATGAATTCACAATCATGAGGATAAGAATAAGAATATGAATCTAGAACCCGTGATAAAAAAAGACCTAAAAAAGCTTCAATTTTAAATTCCATAAAGCATTCATAGCTCATATCAAGATAATAAATGCTAGAAGATGGATTTTCTTAGGAGTCAATTATGATTCTGTCATTTTTTGGCACAATGCTTCGTTAGCAAACAACGAAGGTTAGGTCCCAGCCTAATGGTTACAGAACTTTTGGCAATTATTTGTGGCATTATATGGCCAAATCTCTTCATCGAACCTTTGTTAAGATTCAGAGACGTATTGATTTTGGTTTTTGATAACTAGTACATAATTGAAATCTGGTCATTATGTGTTGCAAACAACATTCAAGAAGATGATGTTATGTTAGCAACTTCAATAAATAAAACTATGTTAATGGTAATCAATACTATAAAGTTAGAATTATAAAAGTGGTTGATGTCTTATTTAGTTATGAAAAATTAAACCTATTTTTTTAGAAAATAACTCTTAGAAAACTGAAAAACATAATTTATTATATAGTTATAAAAATTTTCTAAATGAAAAATTAGAGATGAAATTTTTAATTTTTCTAATTTATAATTACGGAAAATTATTTTATATCTTATTTGGTATAAATGAATTCTATAAAATTTTATGAAATTTATTTGTAAAATTTAAATTTATTTAGAATTCTAAATAATTAAATTTATAGAATTGAAAATAATTAAATTAAATTATATAATAATAATAATTGATATTTTCAAATAAATTCAACGATTTTAAATAATAAATTTTAAAAAATTAAAATATTCTTATTAATTTAATATTTATATATATCATCCACCATAAAAATAAAAATAAAAAAAAACAAATAAAACGGGCTTCAAGACCTAACAATATCATGTTACTCTTTATTATTCTATTGAATTTTGCTACTTATTATCACAGAATTATCTTCTACTTCCTTTTTTTTTTTTTTTTTTTTTTTTTGAGAATATATTATTTATGTAGACTTGCATGTGATAAAAATAGTTTTGTACTATTATCTTTCGAATTTTTTCTTCTTAATAATTATCATTTCATATATAATTTTTTTTCATAATTCTGAAATATTACTAAATAATTTCATATTTTTTTAGATTTTATGTTTAAAATATATCTTCAAATTAAAAAAAAAAAAAATAAGTAATATACTGCAAAATAAAATAAAAAAAGTAGAAAATAGAGAATAGAGAATTGCAAAGAACATATTTTTCATTTTTTGAGTTCCAATTTGAAAAATGAAAAATTAGAAAATTAAGAAAAGAAAAAGAAAATTGGAAAAGGAAAACTGAAAATGTTTTTTTAATTAAACAAAGCCTGAAAGTTTTCACGTTTAAATTAAAATAGAGTGTATGCACTGCAATTTTAACAATGGTAGGGGAAGCAATCGAGGGTGAAGTTAGCTTGAATAAAAGACTTGTGAAGAAACAAGGTTAATTTGATTGATAATAAAATTTTGTGATTTATTTATAATTTAATTAAAAAATAATTAATATATATTAAGATATAATATAACGATAAATATATTTTTTTTAAATAATAAATTTAAAATTAATTTTTTTTTAATATTAACGTGAACATATATTATAAATAATTAAATTTTGTTTTTTTCATAATAATTTCGTTTAAAAAAAAATCATATGGTCAATTTCATGCGGCGCTGGCAAGTACTATAGTAGGTACTAGACTATTGTATATTTTTTTCAGTGTGATATATTTCAAAATAAAAGATTATCAGAGAAGAGTTTTGTTTCAATTTTTGATCATTTAAATTTCAATTTGGACACCCCAGTCATGGGTAATGTCTATTATGATGATGGTTGACACCTCAACTATCATATTGTTTTCTTCTTGTTTTTACCATGTAGCCCTATTCAATCTCCAATGTTCACTCGAACCCTTAATTTCTTATTTTTTTTTTTAGTAAATCATAATTTGAGTTGACACTTGATACTGTTTATATATGATGATTTGATTAATTGGATGTTATTATCATATATTTTATTTAACCAAATTCAGTTTACTAAGAATTAGGCTTTTGTTTTGGAATGATGGCCCAATCTAAAATTAACCAAAACTGAAAATTGGGTAATTGGGCTGAGATTAGCAATCCAAATTCAAGAAACAATTCATCCATTGAAGTCACTTTTAGATTGAAAGCAATTTATGACTGGCAATGGGTAGGGACAAGACAAGGGGAAATAAGACTAGACCGGTTGTGTAAGTTCCTAGCTTCCTATCATCTCTCTTGCTCTCAAACTTGGTAAGATAAAAAAAAATTTAGGTGAATATAAGGGCAGAACGATCATGTCTGTTTTTTGTTTTTTTTTTTCATAATCCTATAACTAATGTATTATATTGCTCTTTCTTTTTTCATGTAAAATAGTCACTATCCAAGAGGATGAGTTTTTGATAATTAAGTGTTTGAGAAAAGAAATATATATATATAGTGGTAAAAACAATTTCATAGTTAGTGTTTGAATTTTACACCCATCACCAGCTTTTTATTGAAAGCTAAAATTTATAGCCTTTTGACTGAAAACTAGTTTTTTTACATAAATAAATTTTTATGGTTGAATATTAATTTAATAATAAAAAATATTTCATTTCATGTTATTACTTATATCTATCTTGTTAAATAATTTTTATTTTATATACATATATACATATATTTTTTATGAGAAATTATAATTTTTTTTATTAATTTTCTTAATTCAATATATCAAACACCTTATAATTAATTATAATAATTGATTGTGAATATTTAACGGCTAACAGTTAATTACCTACTACTAATTATGAAGAATCAATCATTAATCATGATTGTGAAACCAAACAAATCCTTAATCACTAAAAATACACTCCATTTTCCAATAGTTATTCCCATCGAAATAGGATACAGCTACCATTTTCAAGAAACACTTGTCGATGTTCCATGTTTTTTTTTTGTCCCATGTGTTTATTATACCCAAATTAGACCTACCTCAATATGCCAACTTGTGTTCACCAAAGGAAAAAAAAATGCCAACTTGTAACATATAATTCAATGGATATGAGGATGTCTAAAGGACCACATTGGAATCAATTATGCCAAGTTGTTAGAAGTGGTCTGAATCGAGCAATGATATTGTTGGAAAAAGCCCAAAAGTAATTTCTATACCCACATTATTGCTTGTAATTTTAAAAATGCAACTTGCTTAGGATTTCCGAACTTGATGTACACCCACTATATGCTAGGTACAGTACAACGTTTTGTATTATCACTTGTCAATAATTGGTATACCATAGCCAAACAAGTGTGATCTGATCCATCTTCTCGTCTTTTTTAAGGGTATAAAAAATAAAAGATTTCATACTTAAACATTTTAAATTACAAAAATTATAATTAATTTATGAAGAGATATTAAAAAAGAGGACTACTCTTGTTATATAACTTATAATTATTTTTTGATTTATTAAACCTCCAATAAAAAAAAATTAATATACCCTGACATATCTAGGCATATTGATGACAGAACAAAAATAAACACCAATAATTTAAAGACATATGTACATAAGAATTCCATTTTTCTTATATAAATAAATAATGAAAGGATTAAGAACAAGGAGACAAACTCGTTCTCCTTCTTTCCCCCTTTCTCATTTTCTCTCTTAAAATTCTCTCTTTACATATGTGATTCATTTTCTATGTCTGTTAACTTAAATATCAAAATTTCTCTGTGAGACAATCATAGTGAATCTCTGATATATTTTTTTTTTTAAATTTCATATTACAAATCAGATCCACATGAACCATTTATTTTAGGTTTTTGATGAAATATTTCTCATCACATATCTATATTTTTATATTTTTATATTTTATGTTATATTTTTATATTTAGATAAGCAATATCAAATAAGATTTTTAATTTCAATTATTATTATTTTATTTATTTATTCATGATATTTTTAGTTAAATGGTAATGAGTAATTATTAATGGTTGATAGTCAATTAAATATTATAATAGAAATTCAAATAACAAATAATTAATCAAAATTAAAAAATTTAACTTTTAGTTATCATTTAAAGTTATTTATTTTTAAATTTTTAAATATCACTTTAATTAACCTCAAGTTAAATATAGCAATTTGGAGCAGCACTTTGCTTATGTAACATTTTATAGTAGCAATGATTATCTATTTTACACAAACCATGTACAAAAAAATAAAGAAAAAACAATTTAAATTATTTGATTCTTATATATACTCTACTATTATTATTATTATTATATCATCAATGAAAATACAAGGCTCAATGTTGTTTCCATAAGTACCCCTATTCTAGGTATTGAAGAAGGAAATCCCATTAAGTTTCAAAACGCCAAGGGCACTTGCCAGCCTTAGGGACAGAAAGCAGAAATATATAGCTAATAGACCAATCCCAAGAGACTTATCTAGCCTCATGTTTTTTCTTGGCAAAATCACAAGAGCCCAAAGCAATCCTCCCATCAAAAATCCTAAAGTTTCATAAAGAGAAGGGTCTTTAGGGATCACATAAGAAGATGGGTATTTGGACCACGAAGAGATAACAAATGACAAGCCCAAACCCAATAAAGTATTAAACATAGGACCAGCATAACAGCCTGATATAGCAATTTGGGCTCCATCTGCCCCACCATTTAAAGCCATTGCCACATTAGCTATCAAATCTCCAAGTGAATTGCCCCAAGCAAGGACAGTTAGCCCAAGAACTGAAGGGTTAGTCCCAAATATAAACCCAATTGAAACCAATAGAATGACCAATTCCTCAGCAAAAATATAAGTCCAAGTTACACTCATTATAAACCCACCAAGTAACCAAGGGAATAAGCACTTATTTGGTGGGCCAGACTTTTTAGTGCTGACAAATGCAAGACTGCCAAGAAATATTCCTATAAAACCTGCTATCAAGTAGATCACTAAGGTACTTCTAGAGCCCAACTTTTTTTCCCTTTGTGTGTCAAATAATGCTGCCAATAGCAGTGGTGCCAATGTCACAGAAGCAACTGCATAGAGCTTAGACCAACTCTCTTCACTTGCAACAGGTATAGTCAGTCTTCTTGGTAAGTACAAAGGTAGCTCCAAAACATATAAAAATCTACCCAAGTAGTACCAAAAGGATGAATGGAGATTTATACATATTGGGCTTTTTTGATTCTCATCTTCAAGATTGGTTTTTTCTTCCACAAAAATGGGCTTTTCATCATCAAGATAACCAAGTAATGGAATACCCATTTCTACAACATCTTGGCTATCAATAATGAAATTTTTCGTACATGGGGAAATATTTAATGGGCTCACTTTAGTTTCTTTTTTAAAGACAAAGTGCATTAAGCAAACTACAATGACATAAAAGAAGTAAATAGATAGGAAAGCAATTGCAGCCCATAAGGTGATTTTTCCTACAACAAGGATCAAAAAAAGAGAAGAAAGTGACAAAAGAAAGAAGCAGACATCTCTAATAAAACTAGGCTTATCAATAGATATTTCTTGAGGACTAATTAATGTACTTATAACACCAACCACGGTACTAGACACGAAAAATGCCCCGCCCAATACACTATTTAGACCAACATCACCACTACTAGACCTAGTAAAGGAAATAACACTAGCAAAAACATCAGGAGCACCGTTGCCAAGAGAAAGCAGGGTGACACCAGCAATAGTCGGAGAAAGTTTCAAGATTTTGGACAAGTTCTCTAAGGAAGAACAGAAGTATTCAGCAGCTGTGTTGCCCAATAAATAGAACAAAACAACAAGCCATAGTAATAAAAAAGCATAACCCACTATAGGAAACGGGCCCAAAGTGCAATAAAATATCTCAAGATAGTTTATATACCCTTTAGGTCTACACCCAACATCAGTCTTGAGATACATACACTTGGATTTGGAATCTTGATTTTCATGAAGTCCATTGCAGCCATCATTCTTGAACCATTCTTGAAGTGTTAAAGAATGGTCCTTGATTGAGTTTACTACTTCAAATTCATTGGATTCTTCAAAAAAATTAGAAATCGTGATAGAGAAAATGAAAAGGAAGAGAAAGGAAGTATTGAGGAAAAGAGTTAGTTTCTTGGGTTGAGAGGTGAAGAATGCCATTCAAAAGGAAGCTTGTAGAGAAGAGTGTTAGAAGTGCAAATTAGTAGTAGAAGTCCATAAATTTGAGAGCTTTCTAGGAGGGAATTGGCAATATTTTTGGCTTGGTTATAAGGAAAGATATCTATTGAATAGGAGATTGAAAAAAAAGGGAGGGACAAAAAGAATACAAAAATAAATATCTACTAATGTTTTTGGACAATTTGTATATATAAAAATTAAATTTACAAATAGAAAGAAATGTATCAAATACAAAACTTGAATCCTCTATATGTACTAATAGAAGTACTAGTTACAACAGAAAAAATATCAAACACAGACTAAAGATATATGTAAATTAAAACAAAAGAGGCCTTATATATGAAATTTCACATCATTTGTTAGGATTTGAAAAAAAAAAAATTGATGAGTATAATTATATTTTGCATAGATTAAGATACAAATGAGAGTATAGTATGTATTTTGCCAAAAGATCAAAACTATCTAATATAATGCGTGGTTGGTCTCAAAATGAGGAAGATTTTAACTTTGTATGACAAGTTCTAAAAGGGCCTACAAAATCATTCTCTTAAAAAAAGATTATTATGTGTATTTAAATTAATTTGCTTAAAAATCATAAACAAGTTCACTTCTTCTAAATTCTAATGGCGAAACAAGTGACGCAAGTCTTTCTGGATACTGATTTCAAAGTTCCAACCACTTAAGTGTACTTGTAATAAGAACATTAAAGGAAACTTCCTAGTAGGTCAGGAGAGGAATTAAAAGGGAATTAGCATATATTCCTTAGCATACTTTCAGAAATAATATTATGAAACCCATCAATCAAGATTGAATCTTTCAATCTTTCTTTTATTTTTTATTTTTTATTTATGTAACTTCATATGAACAAATGATTAGTAAACATTTAAAAGGGGTTGCATGCCCTCTTTTAAGGACAACCTCTTTTAAGGACTACAGTTTTGCTGGGACATTTCCAGCCCTTAATAAATGAAAGGTTCTATATCACTCACCTAAATTTCTTGAATCTTGATTATAACGTAACCATGATGTCAAATTTAGCTCCTTTCATTGGGTAACTTCACTTTTACCCACCATTTTTATTGTTGAGGCAATTATGCCATCCTCGATTATCTACACTCACTGTTATAAATAATCCCCTTTAGTAACATCAGTAATTTAGTAACACCATCATCGTGTTATTTTATATATGTACTTGTTATTATATTAGTCTTAATTCATATTATTAATTTCAGTATTTATTTTACTAATTCTATGATGTTAATACATATATATATTAAGTTTTAACCTCACAGAAATGTGAAAGGGTATCTCTAAATATGTGGAGTATACAATGGACACAATAATTTCGGGGTTAACTGGAATTAATGTGACATAATCTATCTCTCATTTTATAAAAAAATTAATTATGTCATCATGCTAGTAATCCATGAAAAAATATCAATAATTTTTTATTATATGTATTTTTATTTTATTAAATTAATATATATATTTAGTGTAGGTATGAATTTTTTGTTAAATAAAATAATTTATTATTACTACTACTTCTATTATTAATATTATTATATATCAAAAGTAGAATTAAGTTGCACATGGAAATTAACCAACTTCACAGAAAAAAAACATCCTTGAACGGTTGGTTAATTTGGATGATTTCTAATTTTCTGGGTGAAAACTTTCATTTCATTTTCATTAATTGCTTGTATCATATATAGTGAGAAAGCTTTTCATAATACTCAATTTTTATTCCTTTTTTTCTTTTTGGTGAAGACATCAAACAACAACATAAAGCACGAAATTGAAACTTCTGTGTGTGTGTGTGTATATATATATATATATATATATATTGTTGTTCTTGGTATTAATTAATCTTCTACAATTGAATAATCAACTGAAATATGTGGCCTAGCCCCAATTTGATAACATTTATATTTGAGTCATTGTTTTTGTATTACATTAATGACTCAGGTGCTTAATTTTTAATGTAGAACTAAAAAGTAAATTAAAGTATGTTCCACAAATTGCAGAAAGTAATTATTGAATAACAGTTTTAATAAATATATAAATTGAACTAAAAATACTTTTAATTGAATATATATTAGCCAGACAATAAAAATTAATTTTATATATAACTAAAATGTTTTACAACCTTTCGCTTTTAAAAATAACTCTATTAATAGTAAGTTAATTTTGATTTTGATTATTTTTAATTACCTTTTTGGAATAGAGGTATAGGAACTTTATTCCACAGACCAAGCACATGCAAACATTTTTATTGTTAACATGTCACATTGTTACCACTTTCAAGGTAGGTCTGTCCCAGAAAACTTAAATAGATTTGCTCTTTCATGAATTCCAAGGAAATGAAATCCAATCCTCATATGATCTTTGTGGCAATGCGAAGGGATCATCACCCTGAAGCTTAAAATATTTTATATATGTAAACTTTTTTTTTTTAAATTTAATATTATATTTTTAATATTTGGCCTTTCAAAATTATTACCTATGAAGCAATAAAATTACACCAGAGACCTGTGTGAATTTCATTTCCAGCACCCTAACAATCGAGGCAAAATAAGTCATACCTGTATGGATTTAAAGAGAGCAAAATTTTTTTTGTGTTACTGTTCACTGTTCAGTCTATCAGTTAACATTTCAGTCAAGGCCCCCAAAAGGCAAAAGCCACTGCAATATAAAACAAAACATTACTCTGATCTGATGAATGAAGACAAAGGCTCGCGAGTATCAGAAAAGGGCAATATCTAACATTTCTATCTTCAACATTCTAAGAGACTGAAGTGTCATCAATTATCATACTAACTATTTACAATGACTTCACATATGGTTGAATAACCAGCCTCAGTCAAGGAGTGCATCCTCATCAGCTTGCACATTGATTTCCACTCTTGCAGAATATGTCCGATTAAACCCTTCCAGTAGAGTATCTGTGGAATCTGCTCACTTGCCCATGGAAGTCGCTGCCTGCCAACATACTGTTTCTGTTTCCATGAAGTTCCTCGTTGGAGTAGTGTAGCTGATCCAGAGAATCATCTATAAAATCCATCATGTGTGCATACACTTTAGACATATATGGATTGCAGAACTAGAAAATTAGATTAATTCCAAACTGGAGAACTCTATAAAACAATATTTTCAAATATACAACCAATCAAACTTGCATTACAAACAAGTGATGACTTAAACCAACAAACTTATATTATTTTTTGACTCTTCTGTTTGAGAATTATATAAATAAATAATCCAAAAATAACATTTTAATATTCACATAGTATCCAAACTTGTCTGAATCTTTAAACCCAAAACTAGCTTGGATTTTAATGCAGATGAAAGAAATTGATCAAACAAAATTTTAAACATATAGAGAACTGTGAGAAACCAACTTTTTTTTTGCTTCTTGTTGCTGATCAGGTATGAATGCGATGGAAAATAGTTACCAACTCTATTCAGATATAAACAAATCAAAAAGGAAAATAAAGATGATCATACTGAAAAAGTAATTTACCCAGCAAGTTTATCAAGTGCCTCAAGTACAGCTCTTTCATGCTTCTGCATCAAATTACAGAAACTGGCAATCATTAGAACATGGAAATCTAGAGCTTTTAGTCATAAGATAACAATACATGTAGAAAGTACAAATGAAGGAGGTGAAATTACTCTTAGAATTGACTTTGCCTTCTCAACTTGAGCAGGGTCAGGGATTTTTCTTCCATAGGCCATCCTCTCAACCTGATAAACAAAAAGTTTGCAGACAACAGAAAGGTAGAGAGCTTGCCATGAAAATTAAGAACTGATTTGCTAGCTAAGAGCTCTATGCATGGATATTAAAAAGAATGTGAAAATGATCCAGTATATATCACACACATAATTATCGTCAAATTAAAAAAGATAATGTTTAAGACAGCCTTGGAAATGATAAAACTATGCTGGAAGATCAAATTAAGACCTTTTAGAAGCCGATGACTTCAAAGAATATTCACAGGGCAGCATTTCATATAACTGTATCGTTTTTCCAAGTAAGTTTGAGACTTATTAAAAATTAGCCGTTGTACTGGATCAGCAGCCTTTTTGGTTCCCATAGGAGAGAACTCGTGTTGTGGAAATTAGGAAAATTTTTGCCCCATTTGCAATGAAAATGCAGGAGTTGGCAAATTATTATGGTTGAATTAGCAAAATTGATAAGGTATTGGGGTCAATGGAGGGAATAGGCATGGAAATTTAACGATGTTATTGGCAAAGGTTATGGCTGTCAAAGTGGCATGATAAACATGGTGGAAGTGGTGGTGACTCCTGTGGCAGTGTTATGTGGAGTTACAGCACCAGCAGCAGTAGTGGAGGTTGCAGCATTGTCAATGGAAGTAGTTGCAATGGCACTAATGTAGGTAAAATTGGAAAGAAATGCAAGATATTTTACGAGTTTTCTTCACCTTTGAAAGGTTGGCTACATAGGCCCATAAGAGGAAAGGGTTGGCAAGACCAAAATGAAACAGATTATAATTATCACCCAGTCCTTGGATACTGCAGTAAAAAAAAAATTTAAATACCCCTGCTTCTGCCTTAAGGATTGCCATTAATGGCATGTTTAACATATAGCATGATCTAATGCCCACATAGCCCCACTGCCCAAGTTAAAAATCTTTTATTTGCTTTAATGTGCGTCAATACCATGCTATCCAACTATATTGCTATTGTTCTCGGAGATTCTGGGTCAACAGTAAAGATATCATGGTCAAGATACAATCCATTGGCAAGAGGAATGCGCAAATCCTACATTTCATATCACCACCACCAATTCAAACTTACAATGTGATAATCTCTACTGAAAAATCATGTGATCCGGAGTGCAAAATCTCAAGCACAGTAGTTCAGGGTGTTGTCAAAGAGTCAGTTACCTGGTACCGCCTGCAGCGCTTTCTCATAAGTCATAACTATTATTAAATTCTGCTAACTTAAAGTTCTAATGAGGGTAGCTTTATGCCACCCTTCTGCACTGTATACATGCAGCCTAGATCCACCAATTAAAAGATGCACTACAGTACTAAGGTATCCTTCCATATGTATGATCTTATAAAGATTACAGCTATTCTGCACCAAACATTTCACTTTAATCAGCCATTAAAGTAAATGTGAAGCAATGTCCAGCTTTAATGAAGAGTTTATAAGCTTAATAACTTGATGAAAAATAACAAATGCCTCACCTCATGAATAACCATATCTGTTGCACGAATCTCAATGAAATCGGAACAATTCTTGAATTTACCAGAATCAGGTACATGAAAATCTTTTTTCAGATGAGATTGTTCTAGTCCTCCTTTGTTACCAAGTGGACCGTGAAAATTATGATTTACTACCTTAATGGACTGTTCAGAGGGGAACATTGCCAACTCAACATGTTGTTGGTTGTTCCTGAAGTGTGCCTGCAGATAACCGAGCACATTTGAAATAGCATGAGTACAAAATATTCAAGGAACTTAACTTTGCAGTTTCAGCAATCTAGATGCAAATTTTAATGGCATCTTTTACATTCTAATCAGGTGTTGCACATTACCATTTACCAAAGTAAGGGCCATCATAACAACCTTTGGTTTAACTCCACACCAGCAATTGCAACTAAAAATAAGAATACATATAAAAGAGAAATCATATGAATCGTTATAGAATAATTAATTAATCATACTTTTCAAATCATCCTACTTTAAGATCTAAACCAAAAATTTTCTCCAGTTGTGACCTCAGCCTTGGACAATATGTTCATATAGGAAGGATTGATAGAAACAACTTCTAGAGATTCATCACAGATGCCATTTTGTCCTAGTCAAGTAAATATTGAACACGATGTGATGAACATTCTCCAGTTTGGGCAATTTCTACTTGTCCAAGAGAGGGCATAGTTTCTGAATTAGGTTGATCATGTGGCATATACTTTTGAGATTTTGAAAGAGGAGGACGAGAAGGCCTCCTCTTTTTTGGGGGGGTATTGTCCACTGGATCATTAACAAGGCCAGGAGAATCCACCTTAGCAGAAAGTGATTCATGAGCACCTTTCCGCCATTCCCTGAATTGATTATGGAAAACTAGTGAAACAATCATCCATTTGTTGAATAATCATAGAAATAAAAAAACCATTCAACAAGGAAAACCTTATCCTTTTTATTGACTCGTCTGAATTAATTTTCACAAGAAGTTGACCATGTTCAATATCTGTGACATTTAGTTCCTTCCGCAGCTCAGTAATGAGCCCCTCCTTACCCTGTAAAATTCAATCCAAAAAGTTTATATCAGAAATAACAGCACATAAAAAAAATGTAAAATTCATACAAGTAAAAAAAGACATAAATAGAAAGCTTCCGAGGTAAAAAGAATACCCAGGAAAGGAGATCAGACTGAGCAATGAAAGCTCTCAACACAGAACAGTATGCCTTTTTTTCCATATGGTGGATTTGAAAATTAATGTCCATTGCATTCCTTCCACAGAGTTCTTTTAGCAAAGGCACTCTTGGATTCCCAGAGCAATAACCAAATGGAGGATTGTTTTATGTTATGTATCATGAACCCCCGACTTCCTAACAGGAACATCAAATCAGATTGTGAAACTAACATTTTGAGCACTAAACCACAAACACACATGCATGCACACACAGTTCTTGGACTCTCTAATATTGAACATGCTTAATTAAAGACTGCTCAAACTTCCATTTGAAGGGGATCAAACTTCCTTCAGGCACATAAAGCATCTTTTTTACAAAGTTATAAACCATATTCAAACCCAGAGGCAACAAAACATGCAGAAACAACTGTAGTTTAACTGAGTGCACAGCATTGTAGTTAGTTACGACCTCATGAATTATATCATTAATTAAATCAGCTGAACTTATCTTTCATACTCATGCTCCACACGTGAAGAGAACTCCCTACCATCATTACAGGATTCTCAACCAATTTGAACCAATGAATAATCATCCATCAAACTGAAATTTCAAACGTTTCAAACGGAAAGGAATATTGCTTGCTAGATGAAAACATCATTCTCTTTATTTTCAAAACTAGTTCTGATGATCTATAAAATGGAAGGGACCCCATTAGAAACCTTCCTGTCCCCCTCCGAGGCAACTTTAAGCGAAGAAATGTAAAGTAGGCCAATCTAAAATGTCTTTTATGTGTCTGAAGAAATTTCAGCCCCTCAAAACAATAGAAGTCGAGAATTACAGCGGCAAATGGATCCTATTTATCATATTTATCAAGAAAAAAGAAAAAGAAAAACTCTCGACCCTCTACGATCATGATAAATAGATGCATTATGCATATCATAGTGTTATATAAGTGTTTCTCTTAATTCATTAAACATCAATGTAGAATATCATTTACATTGTTTCCTTTTTCTTGTCCTTTTCATGTAACATTATGTATCTGGAAGATGATATGGCATTTTGCTACTATTCAAAGCTCCCATATACAAGTGGGTCTGGAATGTCCCCGGTATATATAATTAACCCTAAACGAAACCCAAAATGAATAATTAACAACAAGAAGAAAGAGGGAGAAGAGGGAAGACAAACTTCTGTATTAGATTCCTCATTGCCATCGTCTCAAACCCACAAGATACAATTTAAGTTTAATTTATTTCTTACGGTGCATTCTTGAGAAACAAACGGAAAATGCGAGGAAAGATAAAATAAATGACAGTGATAATAATGGAAGGGAACAGAGAGTTACCAGTGGGCTCGACCTTGTTTCTGTGATTATGTATTGGAAAGATTGGCGCTTTATAGCTTTTGGGCTTAAAATGGATTGAATCGAATAAAGGGTTCCGTTCCGTTCAATAGAGTCTTTCCAATTGTTTTTTTTTTTTTTTTCTCAGCCGATATTTAATGGCGGGAACCAAAACCCTACCGACATGCCCGCGGATATCGATGTGTTTTTAACGTCCTGTCGTTCGATGATCATGATGAACCCTGTCCAAGTGCCGTAGTGCATCTACAAAATGCCAGATGACAATGTCCATCTATTAAACGACACATAACAATGTCAAGCAGGCCAGGAAACTAAAAAAAAAATATTTATTTCGTCGAAAATTATCTGTTTTTAGAGAACATATTTCATGAAAAGTTTACTTTATTTAATTGGTGTGAATAATTTTGAGCTAGTTTATATGACGAATATAATATTTGGTAAAAGTAAAAAAAAAATAAATGTTTAAAATTATAATTAAAAAATTATTTAAAATTTCAATCACTATTACAATATCATCTAAGATAAAAATAACATATATAAGACTATAATTGAAGAAATAAAATCCACATCTATTTTCATCATACTATACTGTCTTTAAAAAAATAAAAATAAATAATTTGAATATGCATATGGGTATGGGTATTAATTTACTAATCAAAATTTTTAATTTTTTAAATAATAATTAAATCGAATCAAACTTATAAAAAAATAAACATAACTGAATTAAACTTAACTAAATATTTTCAGTGAATTAATAAAATAATTATAATTTAAATTTAAATATTTATTATAATTAAAAAAATACATATTATTAGTATAAATATTAAATATTATTAATAAATATTGATTATAATAATATATTTTTTAAAATTATACTTTATATATTAATAAATAAAAATTCAGTCATTTTCAATTAATTTGATTATGAATTTTAAAATAACGGAATTAAAAATCAATAATTTTTTAAATCAATAATCAAATGAAATAAAAAATTAAATATTCTATTTATGAAATAACCGAATTTCTTCGATTTTGTTGAATTTTTTTATTTATTTATTTTTTTTTTGTTAAAACTGATGTACCTATGCATCTAAAATTTATAACCCTTTTAAAATATGTATGCTTTATTTGTTTATTTTATTTAATAATAATTTTTAAATTATTGTTAAAGTTTTAAATTACTACCACTCTACAAGATTAAAAAATATTTATCATTTAGAACTATGTGTTTTTAAATCATGTCAAATTTTTAAAATAAATATGAGAAGGTTTAGTTATAATTGGAAAATGCATAAAGATTTATAGTTTTTATTTGCCCATCATTATTATTATTATCATTTGTGAATATCTAATTTAATACACACACCGTAATTATTATTTTTTAATTAAATGGTAGAATCATAAACTACTTAATTTTCATAAAAAATAAAATTATTTATTTTGGGTTTGATTAGACCTTTTGGGCCAAACTTGAACTTTAAGCCATTTCAATGAGCCGGGTTTAAAAGTTCAAGAAAACCCAGATCCATTTACTTCAAAAAGTAGACAAGAAGCCACCACCCTTGCTGCTCGCCTTCATAACGGATAAAGTTTCCCCTCTCTCTCTCTGCGCCAAAGCTACTGAGCACTGAACTGAGAGCAAAAATGCTAGTAAGCCCTAGCAGCCATCTTACTGTACCTTATTGTCCACACTGCTGTCCATTTTCGCAGTCCATTAGTCGCTATAAGCTCTCTCTCTCACCAACTTATTGTTCCCGCTTTATCAGTTCAAGAAAATCCAAGTTCCGCTCTCTGTCTCTGCTTTTACCTAACAGAATAAGCCAAAGGTTTGTTTCAAGAGCTTTTGAAGAATCAGAAGTTTACGAGTCGGTTATTATCGATGGGTCCCAACCTTTTTCTCAAGCTGCCTCTGTCAAAATCCCATTTGGAGATAGACATGTAAGCTTTATTATGCCTGTTTGATGATGAATTTGGACTATAGTTATCGAGTTTATTCTAAATTTAGAACTTATATATATATATATATATATATATATATATATAGGAGGTGAAATGCCCATGGATGAATATGTAATTTTTTTAGTATTTTTTCAGATTTTGGTTGAGACAGGTTATATTGGAAGACAAGCTTCCGGTGCTGTCATGGTGACGGATGGAGAAACTGTAAGTTACAACTTGCATTCCTGAATATATCTTTTTTATAATTAGAAAACAGTGGAAGACATTAACATTTTTTCTCCGATACGTGAATTTTGTCTGCAGTTTGATTCTTTGGATTAGGGCTTTGATTTAATTGGAAATTCTTAAAAGTTTTGAACGTCCTTGCTTTCAAATATGTTGCAAAAACTTGTTTCTTAATGTGAAGTCCATTTACAGCTTTTATTGACTGTTGATATCTTCTGAATGGGCATCGAAAGTACTGAATAGACAGTACATGCATCTTGTTTTTGCATAGTGTCACTGTGATAATAACATGTTAGATGTCCAAAGGGTTCAGCCAACAGCGGTTAAATTTCATTAATTATTAGGTGGGTGTTGACTAAATAAACTGATAAACTTGCTTTAATTGCTTACTTCTCAAGAATGAAGATTGCTGGGCTGGACATTGTAGGAAAATGAAGGAAAGTTTGTAGGGTGCACTCTTCAATCCTTCAACAATGATCTGTCATTTATAGCACTCCATTGCATATATATGTCTATTTTATTATTGCAATTTTTCTTGTGGAAAAATTTAATTATTGTCGTGTTGAAGTTTTGACTGAAGAAGTGGAGGTTTCTTGAATAGTGATTCTTTTTGTTCCTCATTTTCAACCAATCATTGATGCTTCTTTTGTAGATTGTCTACACAACTGTTTGTTTGGATGATATTCCCAGTGAACCTTCTGATTTTTTCCCTCTTTCTGTAAATTATCAAGAGCGTTTTTCGGCAGCCGGTCGAACTAGGTATGTCTTTCTACTGTTCCAACTTTTTATTTATCTTACAATTACTTGAAGATGTCTGATATTTTATATTGTATATCTGCTTTGCTCCAGTGGAGGATTTTTCAAACGAGAAGGAAGGGCAAAAGATCATGAGGTATCATTCACCCCTTTCCAAGTGTATGGAATGTTTAACCAAACTGATAGCTGGAGCAATTGTCTTTCGACTATTGACTTTTTTAAATTTCATGTTCATGCCAGTTCTATGTTGATTTTGTTTGCATGCATGTAATTTTCAGTGTAAATGTTAGCATGTGTTGAAATGTCCCAAAGGCTTTGTTTTCTTGCCATTGGATGTCTTATTTTTTTACCTGTATAAAGAAAATAATTCAAAGACACGCTAAAAAATTATGGAGCATAATGTTCAAAATTCATTTCTTAGTAAATTGGATTAACTTTTGGATAGATGATGCTGCATAGAAATTTAGAACCTAGTATAGTCTATTTGGCCAATGGCCTATCTTTGTGACACAAGCACTGGCTTGGCTGTCGTGATCTGTGAGATTTATATGCAGTTGACCGAATGGTAAATATATCATATCGTGGATTCCATGCATGCCAAGTACTAACATAATTTGATAAGTTGACTCTTTGTTTCTGCAAAATATGGAATTGAATTTATACACTATCCATGAAATTGAATTTAATTCATTACATTTAATGAACGAGAACTGCATTAATGATTGAAATAGAGGAGTCTACCATTTTATTCGGGAGCTGATCCTTTATTCTGGTACTTGCGTGAAAGCAATTGTTTTGAAAATGGGAAACTAAGGAATCTCGGACTATCTCTGTCCTTAACATGTGTGAGGTTTTTTCTCTTTCTGAATTTGATGAAATGGAATTTTATGCTAGGATGCTGTGGCTTATGCTTCCACTCAATGGCACAGGCAGATATAATTATATTTTTTATTTATAGAACTCTGTGCCAGTTTTAATCAGTTGGTGTATGATTGGCCACTTCTGGTTCATTTTGATTTCAGCTTTCTGCTTGCAGCAATGACTCTCTTACCCTGCTTTCTTATTTCTTCTATTTCCTCAGAGTTAGCTCCTTTTGCTGAACTCATTATCTTTTTTCCAAGTAGTCTGTATTCCTAGAGTCATTTTTTCCTTTCTTTCCCTGTTTGATGAATGACTGCCTTTTGGTTCATCTGTGTTGTCCTAACATGCCACGTGAATTGGTTAACTAGAATTTTGTGATGAGTGATCCAACTTAATTTATCAGTGTAATTGAAACAACTATTTTTACTTGGATAACATTGGGAAGAGTGGAGGTTAAAGGAGTTACTAATCTTGCAGTTTCCTTGGAACCTCTGAATTGTTGCTGTTTATTTACTTATTTTTGTCCTTCCTTTTCTGTATCTAGGTTCTTATTTGTAGGTTGATCGATAGGCCTTTGCGCCCAACTATGCTTAAGGGTTTCTACCATGAGACTCAGATACTATCTTGGGTAAGTCACATGAAATCCTTTAAGAATTTGATTAGCTTTGAAGTAAGTTTTTGTTATCTTTGAATTATCAAAATTAACTTTAAGGACTTTAAGAACATATGCCAGTCTGTTTGCTAAAAGATTCTCCTTTAAAATTCACATAATGAATCTTATTTAGCTGTCATACTATTTTTTGATGAAGTCGTATTTAAGAATGAGATATATGAGATCATCACTTAGTTATGGCTTGACTGAAGCAAGATCTTAGGAAAGGAATCTGTAAATAATTCTACCCATAAGCATTTTTGTATGAGATGGCAGTTCTCAAGTTAGAAACTTGTTGCAAACTCAACACTTTGACCATTGTATCAGATGATGGCCCTTTTGAGTATCAAAAGTGGGAGGTGATGGGAGAGCAGAAAAGTTTAGAAATTTTCTTTTATGCAGTTGAAAATGACCAACTTATGTTCTTTATTCCTTTTTCAAACATTTTCAATTAAAAAAAAAAAAGAATCCAATCTAGTCTAAGGCTCTTTACTTTGATTTAATTTAGACTCCAAAATATGAAAGATCATATCCATTAGTAAAAAGGAAAACTAGCATCAAAGAGATTTAGGGATTAAATCATTAAACTATTCTAGAAGATTGAGCATTCAAACAATCACTTTGAATTGTTGAGTATGCTAATAAAAGATAATTTTATTAAATTTTAACATCTACAGAATTGATATATGATTCACAGGCATGTAAATGATCATTTCTAAATTATAGCCTAAACAAGCATGATTCTTTAGAAAAGTCATCCATATGATTAATTGGAGATGGCCCCTATTCTCCCACTTGTATGTAAAGCTCTCTTTCCTTTGTGGCTTGTTTTGATTAATCTATGCTTGCTTTTTGAAAGGATGTACCTGAGTTATGCACTTATGCTTATGTGGAAGCAGATAGTATTGAAATTTTTCATAGCCTAAACAAGGCAACGCCTATTGCTTGTGACCATGGTTCTCCTATTGTTATGATCCAATTTCATGACATATTTAATTTTGATCTCATATTAATCTTCAAGGAACCAATGCATGACCACCAAAATCTCGAAACTTGATAATTACTTTAGAATTATTGTGTCATTCTCATACTGAATTTATTTTCTACTTGTTAAGAATTGCTCACCTTGTCCTCACAGGTTTTGAGCTATGACGGTTTGCATTCTCCTGATTCCTTAGCAGTTACAGCAGCAGGCATAGCAGTGTGAGTTTAACCATAAATACAGTTCTTTTTTTTGCCAAATTGCTTTTATTTAACTGCATATACTTTTCATTCTTACACTTAAATACCACAGAGCTCTTTCAGAAGTGCCGACTACAAAAGCAATTGCTGGAGTTCGAGTTGGCCTTATTGGTGATAGGTTTGTTGTGAATCCAACAACCAAGGAGATGGAAGAGTCAGAGCTGGATTTATTGTTGGCAGGAACAGACAGTGCAATATTGATGATAGAGGTAAACTCTTCTTTAATAATTGTTTGAACTGCAAATCCTTTATATTATTATTATTATTCATATGGTGTGTGTTCTTCAACTGACAACATTACATACCTTGAGTTAACAAAGGAAAAACAAGCATTAGAGCATATTAGTAATTAGTTCTTATGAACATGGATGTAAATGTCAATTGGTTAATTCTCTATTTAGTTGCTTTTGGCATATGCTTTCTTTCTATTTCCTAGTCATTTATGGAATATGTTATTTTTTATCCAAAGTCAAATAGTAAAAACAAAAATGTATTCGGCTCTGAGAAAATTCTTATGATATGGTATATGATGTATATCAGCCCTCAATTAGTGTTCATCCATCCTTGAATTAGCTTTAGAAAGTGTCAATTTAAGCCTCTTGTTGAGATTTGATGAAAACTCCCAAATAGTGTCTAGGAATTGCAGCTTTAATCTTTAAATTGAGGGAGTAAATGGAATCCAAATGTTACCAAACTTAAATGGCCTCCTAATGGAAGTATGAAGTTTGGATTGGAGTAGGTTTCATAGCCATTAGGGTTGATTTGCAAAAACAAAAAAAAAAAAAGGGGCAGAATGGGTGAACTCACAATTCTTATTGTGAGATTGGTTTTTGGTTTTATGTGCAAATGAATTCCAAATGGTATGAAAATTTCAAGGACTTCTTTTTAGACTATTAGAAGAGGTTTGGTGGTGGTTTCAAGGATTTTGGATGAGGTTGGATGATGGGCAAATTTGGGTTCGATGTTGGAAAGATGAGATGGTTGCTGAGTTCCAATGCTTATGAAACTCAAGGGTGATCTTTTGGGCGTGTTCTAAGGTGCTTGTATGTGGTGGAATAAGATTTAGAGGTGTTGGAAATTTCAGACAGTAGCTTGGCTTGTTAATAGAGTTTTTATGGTTCTTGAAATGATGAAGAAGAAGATGGTGAAGGAAAGAAGAAACTCAAATTCGTGCAAGGGAAATTAAAGATGTGCAAGACAATAATAATAAAATTTAATTAAAGTATAACAAAGGCTGAAATTGAAGAACATTAAAGGAAAGTGCAGGCATAGAAAGTTGCATTCAAAATGTAAACAAAATAAAGGAAATTGACAAGAAATTAAAACTTTACTTCTCATTCATATTCTGATCCTTTCTCCATTGATACAAGCCTATATAAAGGATATTACAAGTTAGGAAGCATAAAACAAATAGGCTAAATAGCCACAAAAAAATGATGCTATCCGATTTGGACAAAAACAAGGCATGCCTTTCCCTTGTCTTGCCAAATCGGGCAATAAAGTAAAAAAGGGAGCCCAACATGTGACTTGTCCTCTTATCTTTAAAAATCAGAATTCCCACTCTCTTTTAAACCCATTCACATGAGGGAAGAGAAAGGCCAAACCCTTTAACTCATCCAAATCACCTAAATGGGCTCATTTTGCTTTTTACGTCTAAGTAGGCCAAAATTAGTTTGTAGGAGAGGAGTCTTAGGCTTCTTCTCTTTACCTAATTAGTCTAAGCCTAAAATCATGTGAAAGTGGCTCAAAACCCCTTGTTACTTGGGTTGCCATGATGGTGGGCTTAGTGGTCTTCTTCAATGGGCATGTAAGTGCTGAATTACTTGGGCTTGGACTAAGCTCTCCATCATTTCCCCCTTATTGAAAGGAATTTGCCCTCAAATTTTCAGGGTTGGTATCTCCCAACTATGGTGAAAATCCCCTAGCATTGAATGTTATTGAAATTCCTCCATAATCACCTGGCAATTCCATCTCGTAATCATCATCTTTAACCCTTGGAATCAAGTTACCTCTTTTCTTAGTTCTTTTACCCTTTCCCTCGGCTTCTTCAACCACTAGTAGGATCAAAATATTATTGTTTTTGGCCAATGATTTCTCAACTCTAGCTTGGTCACAAAACAATGTTTCTTTAACTTTTGACTTGCTAGCAACTTCTTTGCAGATTTGGGAAGGATTCAATTGAGTCAAAGTGATCACTTGCTCATTCATCTTGAAAAGTGTATGTATTCTTCCTTCCATCATGTTTAGTGCCTCTATCATACTTCCATGGTCTCCCTATTAGCAAATGACAAGCATTCATAGGAATTATGTCACACAACACTTCATCTTGGTAGGTCCGGCCAATGGAGAATGCAACTAGAACTTGTTTGTTCACTTGTAAATCAGTCCCTTTGCTCAACCATCGTAATTCGTAGGGATAGGGCAAGGTGGAAAGCCCAAGTTTCTCCACTAGGATGGTGGAAGCTACATTGGTAACGCTTTCACTATCAATGATGGTGGAGCACACTCTTCCCTTATAGTGCAACGGGTGTGGAATATGTTCTCTCTTTGTTCATCTTGCTGCCCAAGTGTTGAATACAAAGCCCTCCTCAAGATTAACAATTCTCCTTCATCCGATTCAGCTAGAACACCCTCATTTTCATCACTCTCCATTTCGGGTTCTTCTTCAACTTGGTATACATCAACAACCTCTTCAAACTCTTGGAGAGTCATGACCCTCCTATTAGGACAATTGGCTTGGCAATGGCCAATGCCGTGGCACTTAAAATATCTTCCTTGTGCATTGGAGGTTCTATTGGTGTTAGGTAATGGAAGTCGAATAGGGGCAGCAGCTTTTACTGCAAAATCCTTGGTGATCAAATGTCTCCCCCTTTCTTCATCATCACTCAACTCATAGAATGGGGGATGTTCAAATTCAAAGCCTTGAGCATTGGGTGCTCTTGGCTTAGGTGGAGGAGGTGGGTAGTTTTGTTGGGGTGGTGGTCTAGGTGGGTTAGGGATCGGTGTAGCTTGATGTCTATGGATTAGTGGGCTATGTATGGGGATTATAGTGGGTGGAGGTGGTGGTAGTGGGTAATAAGTGGGTGGTATGTTTGTTCTAGTGAAGTTGGGTGAATATGGTGGTGTGGGGTTGTTGGTGGCTACGGTTTGGGAGGTGTATGGGTAGGGGGTGGTGTATGTTGGGGCTGTTGTATAAATGGGTGATGGTGGTGTGTAATTTTGAGGGATATGGGTGGTGTATGTGGTGTATTGAGGGTTTGGTTTAGGGTTTGAGGAGGAAGGGAAAGATTGCAAGCATCTCATAGTTTCTAAGTTTAATTTGAGCATACTAATCACTTCCTCCATTTGTTCTTTCAATTTCCCAATCTCTTTTCTAACATTAATATTAGCTATTTCCCATGGAGCTAAGGGTTCAGATGGAGAAGAGGATCCATCTCTCTCTTGGGACATTTTCTCAAATTAGCAAATGCTACAACCCTCCCAAAACAGCCTTGGAACCAAAACTTGAAGAACACAAGATATGAAGGAAAAAAAACTTACTTTTTCAAGAGCCTCTTCTTCAACCTTGAATCTCTGATACCAAATGATATATTTCCAGCCTAATACAAGTGATTTTATTCCCAATTCAAGCTTCAATTTCAGTCCAAAGGGAACCCCAATCCGAAATCGGCAAAATCCCCAATTTGCAAGTTAGGGTTTTGGATTTCGGTCTTCAAATTGAGAGACCAAATGGAATCCAATGGCTACCAAACTTCATGGGCCTTCTAATGGGAGTATAAGGGTGGGATTGGAGTAGGTGTTGGGTTCATTGGGGCTGAATGGTGAAATGTCAATTTTTGGGCAGTAGCATAGAGTGCACCAAAGCTTATTCTAGGCTTGGTTTTGGTTTCCTATGCAAATGAACTCCAGATGGTATGAAACTTTCAGGAACTTCTTTTTAGACTATTATAAGAGGTTTGGTGGTAGTTTCAAGGATTTTGGATGAGTTTGGATGATGGGCAAATTTAGGTTCGATTTTGGAAAGATGAGATGGTTGCTGAGTTCCAATGCTTATGAAACTCAAGGGGTGATCTTTTGGGAGTGTTCTAAGGTGCTTGTATGTGGTGGAATAAGATTTAGAGGTGTTGGAAATTTCGTACAATAGCTTGGCTTGTTAATGGAGTTTAGGGTTCTTGAAATGATGAAGAAGAAGATGGTGAAGGAAAGAAGAAACTCAAATTCGTGCAAGGGAAATTAAAGATGTACAAGACAATAATAATAAAATAAAGGAAATTGACAAGAAACTAAAACTTTACTTCTCATTCATATTCTGATCCTTTCTCCATTGATACAAGCCTATATAAAGGATATTACATGTTAGGAAGCATAAAACAAAAGGCTAAACAGCAACAAAAAAAGATGCTATCTGATTTAGGCAAAAACAAGGCATGCCTTTCCCTTGTCTTGCCAAATCGGGCAATAAAGTAAAAAAAGGGAGCCCAACATGTGACTTGTCCGCTTATCTTCAAAAATTAGAATTCCCACTCTCTTTTAAACCCATTCACATGAGGGAAGAGAAAGGCCAAACCCTTTAACTCATCCAAATCACCTAAATGGGCTCATTTTGCTTCTTACATCTAAGTGGGCCAAAATTAGTTTGTGGGAGAAGAGTCTTGGACTTCTTCTCTTTGCCTAATTAGGCTAAGCCTAAAACCATGTGAAAGTGGCTCAAAACCCCTTGTTACTTGGATTGCCATGATGGTGGGCTTAGTGGGCTTCTTCAATGGGCATGTAAGTGCTGAATTACTTGGGTTTGGACTAGGCTCTCCATCAACAAGTTGTCTTGATAAGTCCAGATTTGAGTTCTTAGCAAAGAACCAAGAAGAATTCCTTTCAAGGAAAATTCTTAATTTTCATTTAATTTTTAATGTCTCAGGCCTAAAATAAATCTGTCTATCTATAGACTTAGAACATCCCTTCAAGAAAAGAAAAAGTCACTTACATTAAATTTAGATCAGTTTGTATTCCGTATGTACTTGAAATGTCCCTCCAAGAATAGGAAAAGTCATTCTAATTCCAAATTAACCAGATTCAATGTACTTGAAAGACACTAAAATATAATTATACTAAATAAGTATTTTAAGACCCAAAATTAAGCCCATTATAAGTGCAAATTCGGACTTAAAGCTATTTCAACCCAAAGCTAAAAATAAACAGCCTAAAAGTCAACTTATTATGTGAAAAAGGCTTCTTTCATGAATGTCTAGCAAGTGAGCCTTCAATTCATGGGCTTTAACTCTTGTTCTTCCAATTCAAAGCCAAGTTGGTCTCTTTGCACAAAAAAGTAAGTAATTATTTTTGGTGTAGCCTTGATTACTTCTAGGACAGCTTTAGAATCCTCTTTAATAGCTTCTTTATTGTGTATTTCCCTGATTAAGCCTTGAAATGCTTATTTGATGCTTTTAGCCTTTGCTCTTGTCATAGGAGCACTAATTCATGCAATGGATCTTGAGAAAATTTAGGAGTCCAGCCTTGTTGTCCTAGGTTTGTAGCTTGATTCCTATCAATAACACGCTTGAAGATTTGTAATAGTTGATAATTTTGCCTTTTGTGTCTTTGATGTAAGGCCCATTCTTTTGTAATGGTTGTTATGTTTCCATAATGGACATTCTCAATTGGTGAAGGGTGTTACACTTTTATAACAGACTTGAATTTTGCTTCTATGTCTCAAGTGCGTTTTAAAATTTTCTTCTATAACGGCTGTTAGTATTTCATAACGAGCATTATCATAGTGTGAAGGGCATTACACTTATGTAATGGGCTTAAATGATCCATTATTTTAAATCTTGTAAAAACATCTTTAAAGAGACACCATAAACTTGCACAAATATGCATTAAAGTATAAAATTAGATTGAACTTCATCACACTAAATTAATCAAAGGTTTTATTGATCATCATCAAAATCATCAAAGGGTCAACATTCTCCTCTTTTTTTTTATGATGACAAAACCTATTCGGATTAATATAAATATGTTTAGGTTGATTTGGTTAAAATTAATAACTCCCTCTTAATCAATGCTTCTCCTGTCATACAATTTCTAACATATTTACAATGTCATACAATATATCATAGTACCAATACCAATAACAATAACAATCATCTGATGATGCCAATAATGCTAATTCAACATTCTCAACATTCAATAATAAAATATAAACAATAAATAATTCTCCCCTTTTTTATCAACAATCAAAAAGAGAGTTAATTTAATAAAGAAAAGTGAAATTGCCTCTTAGTCATTCATCAATATAGATAATCATTCATCATTCAAATAGCTATTATACATATAATGCAAATATCCAAAATGTATCACAACAAATAAACGAACTAAGGAAAACAAAAAAAAAAAAATACCAAAATAAAAATAAAAAATAGCAAAATATCCAAAATATTCAAGCATATGCTCATCAATATACTAAAGAGAATAATGAAGTATGCACAAAATATGAGCTATAAAATTAAAGCTCATGAAGTTGAATTATTCTTAGAGGTAAAGAATAGAAGATTA
The DNA here is from genome assembly GCA_948193065.1 of Aleurites moluccanus. Lineage (NCBI taxonomy): Eukaryota > Viridiplantae > Streptophyta > Magnoliopsida > Malpighiales > Euphorbiaceae > Aleurites > Aleurites moluccanus. The sequence continues at coordinate 30,861 of CANXYC010513017.1, forward strand.
AGAAAGAGAAGGAAGATTGGCTTCAGAGAGGCTTTAATGAGAAAGAGAATCCATAATCCTCTATTGGGCGTTTCCCAATAATGTGAGTTGATCATACAACTCATCTAACCTGTTATTAAAGTAATTCTCAATGGACAATCCATTTGTTGTAGCCATTATGAGATTTAATTTGTTCACTCCTTCTTGAATTTCAGATAAGAAAGCTGGAATATTTGTCGTTCGAGTTGGAAGTCTAGTACTCAAAATAGCCTCTTGTTATTCTTGTTTTTCTTCATTATCACTTGAGTATTCAACCAAAGTTTCAAGAATAACATTAGGTGCTAACTCACGAAATACCTTGATTCCAATAAAACTCTCTCTTGACATTTCAATTTTAAACATATCATCAAAAGGAGTAAGAATTGAAGTATTTCGCAATAAATAATATATAAATGCCCAAAGAAATATTTCCTAAATTTCTAGAGGTTGTATATATGAAAGCTTGAATAAATCTTGGAGCTACAACAAATGGATTGTTGAACATAATTCTACTCAAAACAAACAAATCCATTTTGCTTACAAAATCATACCTTTCTATTTTTGCCGATACTAAATAGACTAGAAACCAACTGATGATCCTCAGATGAACATTGCAAACCTTAGTTATCAAGCTAGTTAAGGGATCAAAAACAATCTCCACAGTGACTATTCCACACATGGTTGGGATTCTAGTTAGGAGGAGCATAAGATTGTCCTTCGGTAGTCATATGAAACAAGTTACCTAAGGTTTTAGTAGTAAGGGTTCGTGGAACACCTTTAAGCATGAAATTCATAGATCCATCTTGATCAACATGTAAGCTATAGTAGAATTCATACACAATATTTGCAAAAATGTCTTTATTCAAGAACATGAAATCAATATTCTTGAAAAACTTTAGAGAATATTGACCAACTTCAAGACAATTCTAGTTTTCTTCAAAGATGAAGCATATATAGAATACCCATGCACTATATTTCTTTATAAAAGTGAGGCATGCCTTGCTCTTTAAAGTTCAGATGCGAAAGTGATTCCATAATCTTTGATAGAGTCCTCAGATCCAATAATGCTAGACCTTCCCAAGCCTTTCTCAATAGCCATAGTAGAATATTTAAGAAAGGTGTGAAAAATATGAGGAGTAAAATGAAGATTTAATGCCAAGTGTTTGAGAGAAAAGTGAGAAAAATTGAGAGAAAGGTGATTTTAAGTTTCTGATTTGGCATGTAGGTATTTATAATCTCGTGCTGTAACAAGCATTACAAATGGTAATAAACATTACACCTAGGTCAGTCAGGGCATTACAGGTCGTAACGCTTGTGAATGCGGCTACTGTATGAATTTAAAAATGAACGATAATGGATGTTTCGAGTAAGTCAAGGACGTGACACCAGTTTTGGTTTGTTTTATGCAGGAAGTATGGAATGTGGAGCTTTAACCATATATAACTCAAATGTGCGCTCATAATATCTCATGATGGAAATATATTTATATGAATTGAGATTGAAATGCCATAAATATGTGCAACATTCATAATTTTATTCTCATTTTGCACAAAATACATGAAAATTTCAAACAGAACACACAAATGACACATATTATCATCATAAATCATCAAGTCATGTGTTAAGCAATAATTTTAACAATGGAAAAAATGTAGAGACTATATAGAGAGGTACAAATTATACCTGATTCACTTTTAATGAAGTAGAATGCCTCTTTTTCTAATGGTTTGATGAAGATATTTGCTAATTGTTGTTTAGTCTCCACAAACTAAATGTTAATGTGTCATTTGCATACATGATCTTTAGGAAAATGATGTCTTATATCTATATGCTTGGTGCGTAAGTGTCATGACCCGTTTCCGGATCGCGAAGGTCATAGGGCGCGGGAGATGCTGAGGCGACTGGCATCCGTAAAACTCATTCACTCACCTCAATCCAATCTCATACATAGCAGCAAAAACATAACTTACCCAAAATTTGCAGCGAAAACCCCATTTACCAATCACATAACATAATATATCCATACACTCACATAACACTATACATTCTATTACTTTGTCATTCATTCTGTAACTTTCTGAAAATACCATATTCATATCATTAATATTCTCCAATATTTCCATACATACATGTTCATACACTAACTATACCGTATAAAACCCATGGAGCAGCTAGAATATGAACATACAAAATAATACAGTGTTCAATAATATTACACTGACTAAAGACATGCAGAATCCACAGAGAGCCAAAAGAGCTGAGATATCTGCCACCTACTCTGCACCTGCAGAGGGCAAACAGTGAGAGGGTGAGTATAATGATACTCAGTGAATCTAATATGCATCGCCAAATAACAGATAATGAAATATCAATAAGCAGTAAGCAGATGAAACAAATAGTCAATCTACTCTAAATCTCTGTAATGCAGAAGTAAGTATAGAATATGACTGTAAGTAAATAATCACATAAATAAAATCAATATCACATGGTCAAGATAGAAATTAACATAACAATAAAACACATATCACATGGACAAAATGGAAGTGACAGATATAGAGCCAAAAAACACGTAGAAATGTGCCAAGCTCAAATCACTATATATATATATATATATATATATATATATATATATATATATATATATATATATATATAAAAAAAGACAGAGCGGGTCTTGTGTCTCGGACAGCCCGGCCTAGGACACGGTAGCAATCACTCAAAACAATATGCAAG